>PVLD010000753.1:0-250585 GCA_004027595.1 Dinomys branickii | reverse complement strand
GATAACTTTATATTATACAGCATCCAGTGCAAATTCCCTACTATCTTCTCTATAATTTGGTATTTCCTTTAATGTTTTTGTGTTAACTAATGTGAAGATAACTATGTAATACAACATCCAGTTCTAATTCCCTACTATATTCTGTATAACTTTGTATTTTCTGTATTGTTTATGGCTTTTCTGGTTCATATGTCTCCGTCCTTTTGTCTTTAAAATAAAATTTAAAAAAAAATATTGCTTTTTATATTGCTGGCCCAGCTATGAACACATCCTTGAGGCACTGGAGGGTTAGAGAAATGATAAGACCATAATTCAGGAGGTTGAGAAGTAATATGGTAATCCAAATGATTTGAGAAGGAGAACTTGAGTGAAGAAGGAGATCTCTGTCTTTCCTACTCTGCATATTTCTTCTTGCTTCTTGTATCCTCAGAGCTAGTATTGTACTGGGTACACAGCATGCAGAAAGTAAGCAGATGGGCTCTTTTTAAAGTTCAAGTCCAATTTTTGCCCTTTGGATTATGTTTATGAGCTTCAAATTCAAGTTGGAATTATACATGCCTTTGACGATTTCTGTGAGAATCAGGTAGTTATATAAAAATGAGTTATTTTATGAGCTTTGCTTTGCTTATTTATAATGAAATTAACACATGGTAAAAAGTTGTTTTGAAGATTTGAGATAACATACATAGATTAATTAGTGCAGCGCTTGAAATATAGGTAATATTGATGAAGATAGCATTACTCCTTGTTGGAAAGGCTGTTAGAACTCACTAAATTTTCTTGGGCTCTTCCATACCTTACAACCTACCATGCTGTTAATTTAGTCATGTGACTAACTCTGGTTGATGAAGTGTGAGGGGAAAGTGACATTTCTTGGCCAAGATGATATTTTTCCAAATGTCCTTCTCTCTAGCTCCACAGCAACAGCTTTGGTAATGGTGTAGCTACAATATGCAAGGAGCTTGGATGCTCACTGTCAAAGGAACACTGCTTAGGAGCACTTCTGGACTATACTTGACTTTGCATGAACATGAATAAAGTGTCATTGTGTGTATGGCTTTGATTTGGAGTGACTTAGTTACTGTAGTTAATCTAACATTCCCCAGTCATTAGTATTGTTCTTCTGTCATTATTATTAGTACTGAGCTGAACAGTTCTCACACACTTTGGTATTGTTAGTGATATTTGGAGCCAGACTCCGATCCTCAGTAACGGGGACAGGAAAAAACACCCTGCTGCAAATTCAAGTTTTAGTTCTTCCACAGACGTAGATCCCAGGAAGGTTTAATTAAAACAAAATAGGAAAGAAGGCAAAATGTATTAACTTTTCCATTTGGCTCATCAGCTAATCCTCTTTATTCAGGCTACTTTATCTTGAAACCCTAACTCTTAAACGTCAATGCATATTTTCATGACTTTTAAAAACCAGTGTTGCTTTCTATAAAGTTTTAGGAATGTTTTCTTCTTTCTACATTTTATTGGCTCTACAGTCATCTAAATGCTAAAAATTCTTATTAAGTTTTATGCACTATCCCATTAGAAATGAATTAAATAATCATGATTCTTGGGTAGGTGGCTTGTGTAGATCATATTCAGTTCATGTATTAGCAGATGCCAGTATAGAATGTGTGTGTGTGTGTGTGTGTGTGTGTGTTTATTTTGGCAGGGAGCGTTACTTAAATTATATGGAAAACCTCTATTGAGGCACTTTTTAAGTGTGATAACTAAATATGATTCCATTTGCCTTGTTCTTTTTGGAAAGAGTGATGTAAGCACAACTTTGATGGGCTCTTTGCTGGTGCAGTTGTTCCTTGGGGCTTCGGTAACACCAGAGAAGTAATACCGGTGCCACGTTGGCACTGATGTGAGCTATCAGACAAGTGATGAGACCATAGTCCAGGAGGTTGGGAAGTAATGGTTTGGGAAGCAGGTACTGAGTGAAGGAAAAGTGTGAATGTTAACAGTGACAATGTAAAAGAAATGTATGCACATGCATTAAAAATAGTATTTGGTAGCATGTTAAGGGCCTTTGTAACCCTAGTGGAAATATGGACAGAAAATTTTATTACCAGCTTACACATGGTCCTTGTTCCTGGATATTCCTTCACAGAAAGGATAAGGACAGTTTTAAGAAGAGGAAGAAAAAAAAGAAAGAAAACACTTTTAATGAGATTCCCTCAATCTCCAGCTTAACCATTTTCTGATAGAAATACTTGGATAGTGCTATCAGATAGGGCTAACTTGAAAGGTCTTCTTGGAGGGGCGATGTATAAATATAAATTCTGAAAGATTTCAAGGAATTAGTGTCATACATTGTAGCTATGGTCCTGATAAGGAGAAGCGCTGAGAAGTAGATGGAAACTCCATACTCTGAAAGCAGGAAGAGTCTTCACACCGTCTCTTAGCAGAACCTCTTCCAGAGTTCTCTCCATGCTGGCCTCCTAGCGCCGGCAACAGACAAGTGGTTCCTGCGTCACAGAAGACTCTCCCAGAAAAGGAGAGTAATACCCTCTCCACTGCGCCGCAGAGCTGTGCCTCCCTTGCCCAGCTGTGCCTCTGGCAAAAGGCCTGCCTGTGGTTCTGCCTAGAGCCAATGCCGTCTCTTAACCACCTGCAGTCCTTCCTCTTTACTATTCTCACCTAACTGGAGTCTCAAACTTTAGCTCGCACCAGGGTCTTTTAGAAGTTTTGTTAAAAACGAACGCCTCCCCCACCCTGGGATTTCTGATTTTATAGGTCGGGGGGGGGGCTTGGGTCTGTGCGTTTGTAGCTTGTACCCTCAGATACTGTTGCTGTGAGTCTTGAGGTCACATCTGAAGAATAGCTATAGTGGAAGACTCCTTAGAGTTACAAACAAAATTGGGTCCTTTGCTGTGATCCTGGAATACTCTCGCGGATCAATTCTTACTGCTAGATACTGAGTATTTAAAATATTTTCAAAAGGCAGGGCATGGTGGCCCACGCCTGTAATCCCAGCACTTGGGAGGCTGAGGCAGGAGGAGCATTGTGAGTTCGAGACCAGCCTGGGATACAAAGTGAGCTCAAGGCCGGCCTGACCTACATAGCAAGACCCTGTCTCAAAAGGACAAAAAAAAAAAAAAAAAAGATAAAGTATTTTCAAAGATCTCTGAGTATAAAACTCAGGATCTCAAAGGCTGGGCCTTACCTTACAGGGTCAGATTTTCTCATTTTTTCCTCTCCTTCCTGTCTATCGTGCTTTAGATTTGACTTTACCCTCTGTGGTTCACCTTAGTATCTCTGAAATCTGTGGTAGAGAATCACTTACCCTTTCCAGCCAGCTGTTTCTTAGTAGCAGGCCACCCTTTACTCTGCTTTTCTTCTTCGTGGATGGGGGTGATCATCTGCAGAGCACATTAACTTCCATAAAAGCACCGTGAATGGACAGGACAATACAATGACTTCTGCTTAACGGCACCTCTCTTCTCCAAAACATCACTACTCAGTACTGCCTGGCTTTCTGTTTTATTATGTGATCTTCTGTTTTCCTCCGTGTAATATGGTTGTATCAGTCCTTCTGAAGACTCTTTTTTCTCTTCTTTAGGGTGGTGCCCCATCAGCATCAGTCTCTTCCGTCACAGAGTCTCTCTACTGACTGTCATTGCTTGTTTTCATGGTACACATTTTGCAATTCGGGTAACCTGTACATAGCATAAAGCTCACCCCACTGATCTTTTGAATGTGCACAGTTAGGTGGCATTAAGTGAAGGATGTTGTTGTGCTATCCATTTCTAGCTTCTGTCATAACAAACAGAAACTCTACCCAGTAAGAACGATTTCCTAGTAACTTTCCTTTCTTAGCCCCTAGTAACTTCTACTGTACTTGCTTTCTCTATGAATGTGTTCATTCTAGGCCTCAGACACATGAAATCCTACAATAATTGTCCCTTTATGTCAGCTTGACTCACATCATTTATCACATGTTTTCAAGGTTCATGGCTGCTTGCTTTGATAACTTTTGATTTCTGCAATCATGCTTGCATTTTCTCCAGAATGCTTTTCAAAAGAAAAACTCTTTTATTTCTTGATGACCATCGTCTTTTTTCGTTTCTTTCTAATACTGAGCCTACCTACCATGGAGACTCTAGAATAATTTTAATAGCAAGTGAACGGAATTCTGTGCACTGATTGTTCATTCTGTGACTCACGTACAAGGTGGCCCTGAAATCTCTGCTGTCATCTTAACCAGCCACAGCAAGTAGCATTTTCTCAAAGAATTGTAAATGTCACTTAGAATTCCTACAAGAGGCCCCTTGCCACATCTTTCTAGAGGCAATGCTCTAAGCTTAGGGCTTCTGTAGGAAACAAAGCACCTTTCAGAAGTTAACATTCCTTGGACTTCTATCTACTAGGAAACTGTCTCTTTAGCATCTTGTCACTTAAATGGTTACATTTTATCTCTGTGAAGAAAACAAGTAGATATTAGGATTGTGAAAAAGTTAAGAAAACAGGAGGGTTGTTAAATCACTTTTAATTGTGTTTTGCTTTAGAAAGCCATTGCCTTTTCTGATATGGCTGCAGCACATGAATCTCTGCCAAGTCAGGGAGAACCAACAGTTTTTCATAGATATGTTAAGAACAGGGTGGTATTGCAGCTTATTATCTATGAATTCAGGCTCTGTGTCAATTTGTTAATGTAGTGGAGAAATTAAGGTTGCTTCAAATAAAGAAGGTTGCAGAACCAAGCCACTAGATCAAAAGAAACCCAATGACAATAGTTGACATCATTGCAGAGTCACACTAACTTGTACACTGCTTGAAAATAAGGCTTTTGCTCAACTGCTGCCCAACTATAAGTTGGATAATATCAAGTATACAATTAATCAAAAATAGTTTTTGTTCATGATGATCTCATTGAAATATATGTATATATGCTTCTTTTCCTAATAAGCAATTATCAGTACTAAATGATATTTTAAAACTAATGTTCATGTTATTGTTTTTGCAGATGACAAACTTTATGCACTGAAATAGGAACTAAGCATTGTTTTTATTGGATTTTCAATTTAATGAGTCAAGCTTGACTTCATTTACAACATCAAACTTACTAGAGCAAAAGAAACGTAAATAATCTTGTATATACCTTTTGTAAGCAGATGAAATAGGAAATCCTTTTATAGAGAACTATTTTATTTACATTTCACATCCATTATGTATTTAGAGTTATGTTTTAAAATTTTTCATACTATAATATCAAAAAATGAAGACTTAATTGTAAGGATGTAGATTCAGTATCTTAGTGCTTCTTGAGACCTTGCTTTCAGTTAAGAAGTTGAATCAGTCAATCCATGTTGCTGCTAAATTTTGCAAAAGGACTGGTTTGGGTTGTTTTTTTTTTGTTTTTTTGTGGTTTTTTTGCCTTTTTAAGACAAGGTCTCACTATGCAGTTCAGGCTGGCCTGGAACTCGCAATGATCCTGCTGCCTCAGCCTCCTAAGTGCTGGGATTATAGGTGTGTATGACACCACACCCGGCAAAAGTTTTCTTTTTAAACAAATTTTTTTTGTCTTTTTGAGACAAAGTCTCACCATGCAGTTTAGGCTGGCCTTGAGCTCACTTTGTAGCCCGGGCTCGTCTCAAACTTGCAATGATCCTCCTGCCTCAGCCTCCCATGAGCTGGGATTACAGGTGTGCGCTACCATGCCTGGTAACAAATTTATTTTTGTTACTTTTTTCTTTGGTACCGGAAATCAAACTTAGGACCTTGTGCTTGCCAGGCAGGCAATTGTGCCGCTGAGCTATATCCCCAGCCCTCAAAAGTTTTTAATCAATATTAAAAATAAACTTTCTATCTCTAGTTCTTCATTTAGTCTCTAATACCTTGAGACTCACAGATTACTTGATTCAAATGTAGTCAGTCCTGCTTCCTGTTTGGAAATTACTAAGTGAAGTTCTTTATTGCAAAGTGTTGATGACTTAGCAAGGGTAAGAGGGGGAAATAATTGAACATACACATACCAATAAGGCCAAGTAGAGAAAGTAAATGCTAAGGTGGTACACAGTGTTTGGAGATTTTAGTGGGGAAAGAGATTGGGAATAATTTTATGTTGTAGTATTTGAAATGAAACTTCTGCATCAGAATCACCTGAAAGGCTTGTAAAAGCTTGTACAGGTAGCAACACTTCATATTTTTGATTTAGTGGCCTCCAGATCTGACTTTTTATTTCACCCTCAGATGATTCTGACACTGTCTTTTCAGAAGCAACATTTGTGAATCACTGCTCCAGAGTGACTGAAAAAGAAAGGAGAGTGTTCAGCCAGAGAAAGAGACTGAGCACATTTGCGAGGCCAGAAACTGAACAGCGTTTGAAATAACACCAGGCTTTTTTACTTACCTCAGTTTTGCCACGAGGAGATGGAGTTTTACAGTCGAAAGCAGCCTGCTTAGTTATAGAGCTACTAAGGGGCAGAGGCAAGATTTAAACCCAGGGAGTCCAGAACATTAAATGTAACCGTCCAATAGTAGGAGCTAGAACATCCTGACCAACATAAGCGTTTTGTTAGGCATCCTGGAAGTTAGGGCCGAGGATGCGGGTTGCAGTTGTATTTAGTGGGTTTAAATATCATGGGAAGGAATTTTGCACTTAAGATGTCAGTAGAGTAGAGATGTACTGAAAATTTATATTCGTTCAAAGAAGGAGGACAAAAATAAAAGAGAGGAAAAGATGGAACCATATTTAGAAGCCTTTTACGACAGTGAAGTAGATGACAAGGAGGGGATAAATCGGGCCATCTTTAGTTGGAATGGAATGTAAGGCATGGAGGCAAGGACTGTTTGTTGCTGGGCTAGCGTGGTGACCCCCATTTTCCATCTACTGTGATTCAGAAGATTTGATATGTGCAGCAAATTAGATTCAGTTAAGCAAAGATACGTTTGTGAGGTCATTATTTCTTCCACTGTGATACCAATCCAGATTGTAACTAATAGTTCATAATCAGGAAGAGTTCAGTTTTCGTAGCCCTGACTCGTGCTAAGAATAAGCATCATGCTTTTAGCAAGTGAGCAGATCTTTTAAAATATCTTACTGCTTTTAATAGCAGATCTTTGTCACTATGCCTACAGCCACGGTTCATTATGTGATGAACATTTTAAGTCCCATCTACATTCATGCTTCGGGAATTTCTGCTGATGCCATCAAAAGCGGTGCCGGTTGGGGGTATAACTCCATGAGAGAGCACTTGCCTGGCATGCCTGAGCCTTGGCTTTGATCCCCACCACCACAAGAAGAAAGAAAAAATAAAGCCAGTGGAATATTTTAGTAATCCTGAGACAGTAAGTATGTTACCATACTGGCATAAAATAATTTTTTAAAAAACCTATGTGGTTTTAATGGGTCAGTATATAGCTTACTAGATATTTACAAAATTAAGTATGTTTTCTCTGTCTTAAAGATCCTGAAAATATTGTTGCTACCTAATAACATGTGTGGGGTAAATGAACAGAAGTCAAAACAGATGTTCTAGGTTCAGGTCTGAGTGGTTTAGAGGAGGGCATTAGCCAAGACAGATCAAAAAGGAACCCCGCTGGGAAGAGTTGTTGCTGAAGATGAGATGGGGTGAGACAGACATGTCATTATACCTCTTAACTTGGGATCAGGTGTTGCTGTCAGCCAGCTTTTGTGAAAACAAGAAGAGGCCAGGGCGTAACTTGGTGATAGAGTGCATGCTTAGCATGCATAACGCTCTTGAGAAAGAAAGAAGTATTGGACATTTTTGGAGTACAGAAAAACCACAGGTACCGCTAAATAGTCTGGATACCACTAAATATTGTATGTAAACTTTTAAAGTGCAAATTTCAGATAAGATATTTTAAAAATATGGATCTAAAAGGTCCACTTATACTTTTTTTTCACTGATCACACTCCTAAGCCTCATGAGGGGTGTACAAAACATCATGATTTCTTTTACACCTGACATTGGTAGTACACATACCTAACAGATAGGTCAGATATATGTCATCATGACACATACCTGATCATGAAAGTTTTAACCACTGGGCTTCTAGTCTTTGTAGCAGGACAAAACACTGGATAAGGTGATCCAATTTCTGCACAGCAGGAGCTGGTTTCTTCTCCACAGGACCATGCCGTTTGGAAGTCAGTCATTCTCATACTGTCAAAAACTAGGACACAGGGTGGAGGAAGCATCATTATGGAAACATGCATTTTTAGAGGACTTGGGAAAGAAGGGTTTCTCTTGGTATGTTTCAGGATTTAGTCCATGATCAATTAGACACAATAATACTGCAACAATAAATATGATTAATGAGGTTTATTTGGAAATTGAATTTTGAGTAGTTACTATCACAGATACTGACTACAGAGTGCTAATTAGCATGTGAGGCTTGTTAAAGGAAAGAACAGCTGTGACGTGTACTAAGGTGGGCAGTGGAGCTACGTAAAAACTGGACTATCAGCAGACAGCCTGCAAGCTAGGGTGATGGAATAGGATAGAAGAAGAGCACAGGGGCTACATTATTCTTAGCTACATACAGCTAAATGAGTCACCGTTCTCTAATGAGGAAAAATTTCAATGCTGAGAAAGAAAACTCCAAATTACCCATTCCTTACGCTGACTGTATGTATGTCTGTATACATTTGCTTAAATTAGCCAAGCAAGCTCTGTTTAATTTATTCCTTAGTGTGAGCTGAGTCATCAGTAATTATACTTTTTACTCTCCTCATAGAATCTGAGATGAGCAGATGCAAGCAGCAACTGCTGCTAAACTCTTTCTACCCAGCTTGGAGATACTGGAGAGAACATTCCTGCATGGTGGTGCCTCAAGCTGCAGAGCATTTGGTGAGAGGCAGTTCAGCCCTTGGCAACTGGCAAGGCACAGCCTGGGACAGAATGGGAGCTTCAGAAATGAACCAGTAGAGGAAGGCTAGCCAGAGAGAACGCAGCTGGGTAGTGCATGCTATTCCATATTATTGTTAAAAGGGTTTCCTCTATGGTTACCTGTCATCGTTACTAAATGGCTTGCATGAAATAACATGCAGCATTCTTCAGTTCTGTATAATTACCTTAAATCATCACCACACGCCAAAAGACAAAGACAAAATGTAGGGAGAAGGTTTTAACAGTAATTTGTAGCAGAGATGTTTGGAATAAGAACACATTGCTTGTTACCACTGGCTCTTGAGCTAATCATCTAATTGCAAATTGGCTTTCCTTAATGTCTGGATGTTGCTGGAATAATGCTATGTTCTCTCTGCTTTTTTATCCTATTATTTACATTTATGTAGAACATGCCTACTCATACAGATTTTTTCTCCTTTCAGAGTCATTCAGTGAGATCATATTTCCCTTTCTATTTGGAGCCAGAGAGATTAGATTAGTGAACCATGAGGCTGTATTCTGAACCCATGGATTCAAAGCTAGGACAATATAAAAATGGAAGTGTTCTGAAAATCAATACAGTATGTAGATCTTAACTCACAGAAATGCCCACCCAAAATTCCACATTCTAGGGAAAATGTATGTTGCTTTCTGTTTACTGACATGCATTCTGGCATTCTAGCTCTTTCTTTGCAGAAAATCAGGAGTAAAGCCACACTTTGCTCATTACGTTCTAATAGTGGCTGTTACCTTCTACTGCTTAAAAAAAGGACTAATGAAAGTGTCACTTGTTTGTAGCACTTGTTAATGTACAAGAACAAGACAAGAGTCTGCATGATCATTCCTGGCACCTAGGTGTGTGTCATCCAAAACATGGAAATACAGTGTCATCACTGTAAGCTAGTTTGCAGTAAGCTCGTTAGGGGAGTGTCTTCCAAAGGAAAGGGACAAAAGCACGTGTGGGCTGGGCAGGGATCGTCTTCCTCCTCCTCCTTTTAAAAAAATTGCCGTCTAATGCAAAATCTCTTTGTTATAGAAAATCATACAGTATTGAAATGTATAAGGAAAAGAGCAAATTTACCCTTTCCAGTTGAGAATGCAGTTCAGCTGTAAAATAGTTGCCTGGCATGTGCAACACCCTGAGTATGATCCCAATGCAGAAAAAAGTACCTTTCCCTTTGCTCTTAACACAAAAGCTTTGCAATTTCTCCTTACTTTTTTAAGATTTATTTTTATATTTTCTCTGCTACCACATATATTACTTCCTTATCTTAAAATGAATGTATGTGTATAAATATATATGAATATATACGTACATATGTGAATATAAATGTTCTGAGCATAGAAAGTCTAGTTTTAGAAAAGCCAAATTTCAGGTCAACATGGTATATACATATATTACTGATCTTTTTGAAAAGAATGCAGAATTGGTCATCTAACCCATTCATCACATATTGTAAGACCAGATATACCTCTTATTTTGTTTTACTGGTCTAGTTGAAATATATTCAGCTCCATTTTGGGTCAAAAATAGAAAAAGGAAAAAAAAATAGAAAAAGGAGGTGACATTCTGGCTGCCTCCTCAAATTAATTAATACCTAACACCCAGACTAATCCTTGGTATAAATATATAGCAGTTTCAGTCGCCTCGCCAGAAGTGGAACAGGCAGTTTCAGTTGATGGTAGCCTTGACCGAGTGCTGAGCTCTTGGCATAAGCCATTACACCCTTAGAGGTATGGCGGTGGCTGCTGCTTTTGATGTCCATCATAGGAGGAGACATCTCTCTATGGGTAGAAGAGCGCTAACCAGTTCACTAAGACTAGTTTGTGGACTACAAAGGAGAAGGTACTTGAGAATCCCCATATTTAACGTGAAAAACTAAGGCTGACTATGGGCAGAATCAGGACAGACTCTTTTGTAACTTTTGTTTTGACAATATATTTATTTTCTGGCCGTGCTGTGACCTGGAAAATACGGACTTTCTTCCAGTTCAGAACTTATGCTAGAATAAAAGATGAGCTGAGGCATGGAAATATGATTATACATATACTTTAGACAATTTCTACTGTTCCAATTTTTAAAAAGTAAATTGGTTGTATCCTACTGATATGCATGGTCTAGTTGGATGATGGGCAGGAAATGTTACTCAAGAATATCTATCAGCTGATAAAATGTTATATATTAAAACTGTCTGGTATGAGGACCACTGTTAAATGTCATGGAAGAGTTTATTAGGTGCAAAGTGTGTGTAGTGCTGTGGTTTGAGTATATCTCTTAAATTCATGTGTTGGGAATTTAATTTCCCAATGCCATAGTGTTGGGAGGTGGGGCCTAGCAGGAGGTGTTTGGGTTATAGAGTGGAGCCTTTATGAATGGATTAATGCTTTTCTTTTGTGAACCTCTTCTTGCTTTCACAGAACTGGAGTAGTCAGCATGAGAGTGGAGTGTATTTTTGTTTGTTTGTTTGTTTGTTTGTTTTGAGATGGGTCTCAGTGTGTTGATAGGGTGGCCTTGAACTCATGCTTCTCCTTTGTTAGCATGCTGAGTACCTGAGATTCAAGCATGTACCTCCATACCTGGTTTAAAGGGAGGTTGTTATAAAGCAAATGCTTCCCCTCAAGCTCACTCTCTTGCATGTGCCCATTTCTACCTTGAGTTGAAGCAGCATGAAGCCCTCAGTAGATGGTCACCTCGTCTTGGATATCTTCTCTTCCAGAATTGTGAGCCTTTTCTTTGTAAAATACCCAGTCTCAGACATTCTATTATAGCAACAGGAAAACTGAATGAGGTATGCAACAAATACCTCCCTCAATTGAATGAACTAATGCCTTTCTTTTATGTGCCCATGTTTTTAAAACCAAGACCATACACAGAGTTATCTAGTTGTCTTGATCATGGGCCAAATGACTAAACAAGTAATTGTTAAAGCTTGCTGTAAGTTATAAGCATGTCTCTGACTTCCATTAAAAAGGCTGGCTGGTATTGGGTCCCCATAAACAAGAATTTAAATGAAGATTCAGAACTAGTTGAAGAAGTTGAAAGAAAATACTGTGGTCTAGGAAATACAGCTTCAAGAAGTACAGCTTATCAGACGAGTAGGATAAATGTAGTTGCTGTGAGGCCAGGGACTTTACTTGTTTTCATTGCTGTAGTCCCAGGACATAAGGCAATGGAACTCATTAAGAAAGTGTTCAATGAATGAATATATTACCATGAAATTGGAGGCGTCGCAGGTAGCTCAGGCAGGAGGGGAACCAAGCTAAATCAAACTAGATGAGCACTGCTCAGCTTTAAATGAAATTAGAAGTCATCAAACTAGAAAAACCCATGCTGTCTTTCCCAGGATGCAAGGAAGTGTTTGGGCCCAAGGTTAGTTGGATAGAAATATTTAGACCAACGACACTGAGAAATATTGGCAATCCAGTTGGACTCTTGATCAGCTATTTATATTTGTTGCTGAATAACAAAGTTACCCTAAAGCAGAAATTTATTTTAGAGTCCAGAAGCAGCCTAACAGGATGGTTCCAATGGAGGTCTCATGAGAGGATACTGAGCTGTTGATTAAGGCCTCAGTTATGTGAAGGCTTGACTGGGGTTAGAGAGTATGCTTCAAGTGCACTTACTCACAGGGCCATTGGTAGGCTTTAGTTTCTCGCTGGCTGTTAGCAGGCTGACATTTTCTGGCTGTGTGGACCTCTGTATTCAGACATAGCACATTGCTTTGGGGAAGGGGTGGAGGGAGACAGAGAGAGAGAGAGAGAGAGAGAGAGAGAGAGAGAGAGAGAGAGAGAGCCAGAAGGAGAATAGAGATTAGAATCTTTTATAATCTAATCTCAGAAATGGTATCCCAATATCTCTGTGATATATTGCTTTCACATGTTAGGGTGAGGACTGTTTAAATGTGTAAATAACAAGCATCTTCAGATTCTGCTCTTGCAATGGTTATGGGCTGCCTTCCAAAACTCAGTGTCTGAGTCCAGCTGTCATTTAGTTTATAGGCTAAGTATGACTATAGTAATACTTGAATATTTTTAAAACCATTGTCTACATATTAGAAATAAAATCCAAAATCTCTCTCATAGATTTTTTGCTATAAGATTTGAAAGGAAATGCAGAATTATCTTATACTCACGTAATTTGGGGCCCAACGTCCAAAATTCATTTCCAGTCTAACACCTCTGGATTAGTCTTATTTGTCCTAGCTGTATGGAGGAGCAGAAAAAGTCACCTTTTCAATTCTGTTTTTATTAATTAATTTTCTAAGGGTAAATCCTCATAGTCACTCCTCATTTTTTAACTTGTACGACCTCTTTTTGACATTACAGTTATCTTCACAATGAGACCCCCACAAACCTCACAATGAGACCCCCCCTGAAACTTTTAGTAAAATCTTAAAAGTAAAAATAAATCTGTATTTCCATTTAGAGCATTATATCCACTGCAATCTCTCAGTATATTCCAATAACTCATCTGACAAACAAAAACATACACGTGTGTCTTCCAACAATTGGAGAGTTGTCTGTACTCAAACTGGCAAGGCTTTCTGTGGGCTGAAAGAGACTTTCTCCTGTCAAGGGCTTAGGAGCCCTCATGCGTCTGATTTAAAACCCACATAGAGCACACTAATGGGCTCAGCCAGCATTCATCCTGAGCAGGTTCCCATGTGTGGGTGATGTGGGCAGGCTGGATGGCCAGGGCCCCATCCCATCTCCTGGCTGCCAACCTGGCTACCCCACAGGGAGTTAAGCTTTCCCTCTGCACACTGAGAAGCACTACCTGAGCAAGCAAGCTTAATTGCTTTTTTAGAACCAGCAGGGGGATTGGTACTTGCTGTGATCTAATAGTTTTTTTCCACAGCTATTGTTCTGATCACGTGAGGATTATTGGTAGTTTTTATAATCCACATTTCCCAGATCCTGGCAATTGTCATGACTGGAGTTGAATTAACCTTAAAGCCATTTTGATCCTTAGATCCTTGAAGCCGCTGGACAATGAAAGTTCAAGTTGCTAAATTTCAGCTGTTTTGTACACCGTGGTAAAGAGTAATTCCAATGGTCTTTTGCATTGCTTAGATAAGTTCTGTTAGTCCTGCTTAATAAACTTGAGCTCAGCATTCTGAGGGAATAGTTTTATTACACTACTGAGTTTGTCTCAGGTGGTGACATAATTCTTTACAACAGAGCTAATGTAGGAAAACCTGCTTCTTGTTTAAAGGGACCGTGAGGTTTCTTATCACACTTTTAGTCGATCTAAGTTATAATTTATTTAACAAATATTCTTCAATAAATCCTATTATGAAAATGCTATCCAAGTGATCTACCAAGAAGCCATTTCTGTCAATCCTCTGGATGCTAAGAAACTTATGATGGAAAGGACTATTTTTATTTAGTTTTCCTGGAAATACTGCTTTCATTGAACAAATGAAAAACACAATAAATAAATATTTGGGTGAACATATTCTTCTAATTCTCTGTTCTTGTTTTTCTTCAACAATTTATTGTTTATGATTTACCTCATTAGCATGAGGTGGGACTGCTTGTCAAAATCCAGTCTATTTACTGTAATCCAGTTTTCACGGAAATCACACAAGGACTGTCTTACTTTCAACAAAATGTACTTAATCTTTGTGTATAATGCTCCAAGAATGCAAACTAGCGTATCCATTTGGGAGTGTACATTGGGAGCGTGGTTGTAAAATATCTCCAACAGAGGGTCTCTTGTCCTGTGTGCAGGTATCTCTATTACTGCCACCATTACTTAAAGAAAGCACTTGGTTGTTATCATACAATGATCACCTTATAGTCATCTGGAAGCATTTAATAAGCACTTATTGAATTCCTACTTCGAGCCAGGCAGAAAAGTAGGTGCACTTAACAACAGATGTGTAGCATAGTTATTAGGAGCGTGGGTTTTGAGATAGGGTTGCTGCTTCTGGCAAGCTAATAGTATAGCACTGGCAAGCTACTGGAATTCTCTCCCCCTATTTTCTTCAGTTTTAGAGTGAAGATAGTAAAAATACCTGTGAAAATTAAATGAGGTTAACATATATTGCACTTAGTACTTGGTGTATATCTGTATATTTTACTTGGGGTTTTTATTATTAAAAATAATCATAATATCAGTAGATTAATTTCATTTAAATTTCTTCCTGTCCACTCCTTTATATAGCCTCTCAAACTTACTTTTGGTTGAGTTTAAATTTTCATGAGAGCTTTAAGAATTACAGAACTTTGTAATCTGAGATTTTTACTTTATAGATAAAAACCAGCCCTGGAAATGTTATATGACTAGCCGAAAGAAACAAAACAAAACAAAACAAAACAAAAACTTCATAGGTTACAGTGCCTGGATTAACTTTGTGCTTATGCTCCCTGTACCTTCATTTTGGCTTAAAGGACAAGATTTGGGAATCTCTCAGAGTTAAGCCTGAAACTCCAGGCTTATACTTCTTTTGCTGCCAGTAACCTGTGCCAAGATCACCATCCACCCTTCTACACCAAAGCTAGAGGTTGTGGCCCTGAATGTCCCTTAAGAAGAATTCTGGCCATATTCCCAGCCCCCAGCATTCTTATAGCAAGCACTAATGTAACAGCAAAGAAAATGTAACCCTACCTGTTTCTGTGGGTCATTCATTATACTGATGATAGAAACCCACCCAAATTAGCTTACACAAAAAGATTTCTAGAACTGAAAGATATGAGAAACAAGCCTTGAGAAGTCTCCAGAAGATTAGAATGAAGAGTTCACACTGTATTATTATTCTCTTTCTCTCATCTCTGCTAGAAAATCAGTGTTGCTTAATTCCCTCAGACCAGCTTCCTCTACTTGGTATGAACATGGCCACCAATAGCTCCAGACTCATGATGGCGTAGCTTCTGAGTCTTTGGCAACACAGTTCCGGCCCACGCTGTGTGCTCCTCACTGTCAAGGGAAGGGGTGAAGCATCATGATTGGTCCAAGCTGAGTCATATGCTAAACCTGATTCTCTGGGTGGGAGTGGGTTATCTTTGGAGTAAAAGGAAGAAAGTGGTACAAAGGAGACAATATATTCTCAGATTAGCTTCTTTGTGAGGTGTCGATTCATGTTCTATACATGTGTATAGAGTCTAGATTTCAAATTAATTTGCTTGCAAATAAGGAAGAGTGAATGTGTACTCTGATAAATCTCTAAATACTTCATGCTCTATCACCTACATCCTAGCTTCTGCAAATGTGAGCAGTGAGGCAATGAGGAGATGGAATTACCAACCTTCCCTTTCTGCAATAAATCTTTCTCTGACATATGGTAAGATTTTTTGTTTTGTGTTTTTTCTTGCTTTGCAGTTCAGGCTAGCCTTGAACTCACAGCAACCCTCCTCCCCCAGCCTCCCAAGTGCTGGGATTGCAGGCATGTGCCACCATGTCTGGTCTTGTCATTCTGAGAGTTAAAAACCCAACATAGCCTCCACACTGCAAATTACCCAACATTTATTGTCACTTATTATTTTATTAGAGCTTATATTTGAGCATAGATGGTTGTTTATATGCCACTTTAAGAATGAGAAAACCAAGAGACTTAACTTGCTCTTGGTTACATTTTTAATAGTAATGAAATAGAACTGAATCTTTGTCTTGTCAAAGATTCTCCATATTTTACTAAATTGATGCAAGCAAGTGTATTTTTTTCCTTGGATTTTTTGGCAAGAAAGGCACTGAATACAGTGTACTATCAACTGGGTTCATTGTCTCTATCAAGATGTATTTGTTGAATGAGTGAAAGTGTCTTTGCTCATAAATAAAAGATAGTCAGACACAGGGGGGTTGAATTTGTAGAGATGGGAAGGGGTGGGGAAGGGAGAAAGAAAAAGGGAGGCAGGGAAAATAAAACAATCAACATGCCATGTGTATATGTGCTGCTTCCTCAAGATGAACATGACATACTGCACACACAGATCACTGGTAAAGAAAGAGGCAGTCATGAAAGGGCTTCCAGACCTGCTCCGGAAAGCAAGGGCAAGGTACTATGTTCGAAGTGAAGGGGTGTCCACTGAAAGTAATTAATGACAATGTGTCTTTCACTGTAATGAAGTTTCTAAAAATTTAAAAAGTATCTTTATTTCACGGAGTAAAGCCTTGAGAAGGTGGGAAATAGAAAGGAACATCTGTAGAATTCCCTGGGTGCATCCACCACGGCTGGTGTTCTCTTTGAGTACTGGCAAAGGTAGTTTTCCCTTATTTTCTTTCTTGATTCAGATTGCCAGGTCCTTGTGTTTGATTTTAAATTGCTATGACAGCATGTCCTGTTTACTTGGGTTAGTTCACAATTACTCTTTTTGTCTTCTGTTCTGTGATACAAGGGTTACTTTTTTCATACCTGACCGGATGCTAAACATGTCCTTTCTGTGTTTGAGTTTGTTTAGTTCTTGCAAATATGTTTCGTAACTCTACTCCACACCCCAGTCAATTCACAGGACTGGGAGTAGGGGATGGTGAGGGGACTGAAATTCTACAAGCTGTTTTGCTGGGCTGTTAATTAAACGATTGATTCTGTATTGAGTTAACTCTAAACAATCCATAAAGGGATCCAGCTTACTAATTAGATCAAATATAAATGTTCTCACTGACTGTTTTTGATTTCTGAAATCAAAAGAACTTGGGAATAGTTTTGCAAAGAACCTGTTTCTGTTTCAAAACTGGGGAGCTGCTTTCCAAATCTGAGATAAATTAAAACATAAACTGTGTGCTTCACAGTTATCAGTGAAACCAGTTTTTAAAAATGACACCCTATAACCCAACAGCTAACAATAGAGGTATTTCTTCATTGGCCACAACTAACCCTTTTCAACTAGGATAAGAGATGAGATTGAATCTGTAGTTTTACCTTTGAAGTTCTCAGCTCTCTGCAAAGCAATGAATTTACATTTCATGGAAAGGAGAAGTGAGTCCAATCTATAAGCAGTGGAAGATTCCCAGGTGCCATTTGTTCAGCTGATGAATTTGCAATCGAAAAACATAAACTGTGACTGTGTGGTGACTCTGTGTCACCTCACATTGTTACATAACTATAAATATAAATATTAGTGTTTATAAATGCTGACCTTGTATCTAAAAGAAAAAGGGAAAGTTAGCTTTACATGTAGGGCTTTATTGTTAGGCTCTTATTTATTATATGCTTCCAATGTAAATATTTTCACATTTGATGGCTATCCTTTAGTTGTGGGACGTTTTCCTCTAAGATCTAGTGAAGTATTGGTAGTCTTCTCAGACGTGTGCCTTATTTGAGGTACTTTTAAAAGTTCCTTTCATCTCCCTTATCTTATTTAATTTTACTTTGCATTTTTTCTTTGTTTTTATCCGTCTTCTTTACCTGCATCGTTTCTATAATTTTCATAAATTTTCCAATTTTGTTATCCATACTTTATATTCTTTTCCCCGAGTGTCATGGATCCTCTAAAGTTTTCTTTTTGGTTGTAAAATGTGAAAAAGGGAGGCACTTATTCCTATTGGCCGTGTTAGGTTGGCTTTTGGCATGTGGACTTGAATTTTTCTAGCAACCATTCAACAGTACTTCTTTGTGTGGAGAAGACACCTCAATTTCAGAAGTTTGAAAACAATTCTAAGTTCTATAACCCATGTCACTGTCCTAACACTTAAAGTTCAAGGCTACCCTGGCAACTTAGTAATAGCCTCAAAAAATAAAAAGTGCTAGGGATGTAGCTCAGTGGTAGAAATCTTGCCCAGCATTTGAGAAGCCCTGGGTTCCAGCCACATTACCAGGAAAAAGAAAAAGGCAAAGAAAAAAGAACACCAGAGGTTTACATAGATAAGGCAAAGACGGAGGGGTTAAAGCTGGCTTTCACATCTTACTACGGAGAAACTGAGTCTGCCCAGCTCTGGTTGCTTGTGGCTCTCGTGTAATGTCTCTGGTGATACCTGCTTACCTGCTTTCAAAAGAAGTATTGTCATAGCTGTGATGGCTCTACGATTCTCAACTGACCTAGGCTCTGCCAACGCCAAAGAGGTGGCTAGAGAGAGCCTAGTACCACTCTCTGGACACTACGCTTGCTTGGCTTCTTCATCTCTCCGCCCTTTCGTGACCCTTTCGTTGCTAGGTTGGTCTCCTTTGCTCTTCGTCTACTTGTAGACCCACAAAAACACCTTTCTTCTTTTGGGAGGCGTTAGCTTGAATTCACTGAGAAACCGTGTTCAACCTCTGCTCTGAGGGACAGCACTTTTAGTAACACAAAGGTATTTTATCTTCTAAAAAGATGTCAGAGTGACTGAAAAGTACTCACAGCTATTCTTTCATGTAGGGGAGGACACTGTCCCCAGGGTACGATCTGTGGTGATACAAACTGATGTTATAGCATTTTGCTAGATCCTCCACTTGATCTTAGCCAAAAGGCTGAGAAGTGATGCTAGATTATGTAATTTGTTTCCTAAGTTTTGAAAGAGTATCATTAATAATTATATCAGGACTCTAGTCATAAAGTAAAGAGGGATGTTTGATCATTTTAATTTTATCTCATTAAGCAAAGGAAATAGAAATGTAACCTCTGGTAGACCTTCTGATAAAATGGACAAGAATCTGCTAACTCTAAAAAAAAAGAAAAATCAAAGTTTGCTTTTAAACAAAAGTGGTTTTTATGTCAATCATGCAAAGTCCTATGACTCTTATTTATATAACCATTATTGAGCATTAATTATATACCAAGTCATATTAGCCATGAGTGGTGGACATAGGAATAAACACTCTTCCTACCCACTGTTTTGAATAAAAAAATCATTTCAGCAGTGCACAGTATCACATACCTGTGATTCCAGCCACTATGGAGCCTGAAACAGGAGAAATGCATGTTCTAAGCTAGACTGGGCAACAGTGTAAGACCCTGTCTCAAAATAAAAATGAGAAAGGTTGGGGGTTATAGCTCAGCGGTAGAGCCCTTGCCTAGCATGAGCAAGGTCCTGGGCTCAATCCTGAGTACCAAAAACATAAACAAATAAAATCCAGCTTCCATACCTGCTGTTTCCTGGGACATTGCTGTTATATCCCTTATATTGGTATTGGTTAATTCCTGTGGTATAATTTTAAGTTTCTTTTTATGCAAACAATAGTTGAATTGAGTGAGTTAGACTGAGGCTATACCAATATTTTTTCTTCTTAAAATTGGAAAATGTGCTAAGTCAAAAAGCTGTATGGTGCTTTAGCATTAGCATCAATCATTGGTGGAAGTGAGTTTTAATTCCTACTTGGTACTTCATTCTGTGACCTGTGGCAAGATCCTTATTTCCTGGTTTCCTCATCTGTGTGGAACTCAAAACAGCTGGGAATGTGGAGCAGGGCTAGAAGCCTCACTGTCGGAGGCCCTTGGTGGCTGTGAGGATTAACTACAGTGAGCTGTTGACGAGGCTAATACGGCGCCTACACACAGTGTTAGGGCAGTAGATGCGGCTCCGAACTGCTGCTTCTTCCCCACACCTTTCCCCCCAGTTCTACCTACATTTCACTTTACACTCACTGGGGCTATTTTTTGGCTAACGCTTCATAAATTACATCTGTAAGTGAGGATTGTGTACTTTGAGACCAGGAGAGAGTGGAAGTTATCTGCACTGGAATGTGGAAGGAGTGCTCTGCCTGGGCTCAAGCTCCTGTGGGGTGTCTTGACAAGGCCTGCAGCATTGTTGGAGCAGCACAGTGGGCAGGGTTCTGACCGTCAACCTCTTTTTACCAAAGGAATGCCCCTTCTTATCAGTTTTAAGTAATGAGTTTCAGGAGATTTTAATTTGAGGCAGTTTTGTTCTAAACATAGCTTTGGGAAGTACTTCATTTTAAAGATAGGACAGGCAAGATTTCCGGGTTTGCCTTTCACCTTCTGCCCCACTTAGAGTTTTTGAACTTCCCTTCTTGAAGCTTTTCCTTTCAACTTCCTTTTTTTTTTTTTGTCTTTTTGAGATAGGGTCTCTCTATGCAGTTCTGGCTGGCCTTGAGCTCACTGTGTAGCTCATGCTGGTCTTGAACTTGGAATGATCCTCCTGCCTCAGCCTCCAGAGTGCTGGGATTACAGGCATGTACCACCATGCCCAGCTAACTTCCTTAAGGCTGCTCGACCAGCCTTCGTGTTAGACTGCTCTCTTATGAATCTGTTTAGTAAAGACTTACTAAATTTCAATTCTCCCAAAAGCTTCACAACTCTAGCATTAAAACCTTCTCATGAGTGTTGACATAATTGCCATAATTGCCAGGACTCTTAAATTTTATTACTCAATATATTTAGATTTCAAAAAGTGAACAGATCTGTAAATATATTTTAAGAGAATTACTCAAATTATAAATAAATTTATGCTACTAAACATTCAGTGTAGAAATGGAAAAAACAAAATCCAGAAATGCGCCTTTACCCCTCACCCTTTCTCTGAGCAAAAGCTAACTAATTCCTACCCTCCCTGTTGGTCCACTGTTAAAATCTTAAATTACAGCTTCCCAGCCATTCTTCTGTGTATCTGCATTCACATGTAGTTTTTATTTCCCCATATAAATAAAACCCAGCTTCTCAGTTTTATGTCTTCATTTTTTTTCTTCTATAAACAACACAGACATGGTTCCAAGTTGATATATGTATACTGATGCCTTTAAAATTCTTCACCTCATTTCCTTTATATTTTATGATATGAATGTCACTCAAAATGAGCAAATATATGGTTTTGCCCTTACTTTTTGCCATGATAAATACTTTTGCAGTGCATGTTTTTGTATGTACCTCTGTTGTACACATTTGAAAGTATATCTCTTGAAGAAATATCTAGAAAATTCTACTCAATTAAAAATTTTAACAGGTGTAGACAAACTGTCCTGTAATTCCTACATTAATTTATATTCAGAGCAGTACACTTGAACTAATACAGAATAGTTAGACTAGATTTTTTGTCTTTTTATTATATTTTAAATTCATGTTTTTACGTTTTTCTAATTAGAAAGACTACAGTGACTTATTTTGTATTTTTTTATTGTCAGTATTCAATGCTTTTGTCTGTTATTTCCACTTGTATTTTCCTATACATGATCTGTTTATGTTGTTGTACATTTTTGTATTTAGTTGACTTTTTCTTATTGATTTATCACTTTTTAAATTTTATTTTGGCACTAAAAATTGAACCCATGGCCTTGCACATATTTAGCGTGCACTCAACCATTGAACTATACTTCTGTGTATATTTTAATCCTTTTTGTACACTGCATATACTTTATTTCAATTATTTGTTACATATATATATTACATATATTTTCTCTTAGCTCATTATTTAACTTTTAACTTTGTTATAGTCCCTTTGATGATTCATTTGATTTTCACACAACTGCACTTGGCAGCCTTTTCCTTTATGGCTTCTTCAAGTCATGTCGCCTCTTCCTTCCTAACCCAAATACCTTCCCTCATCTTTCTTTTCTTTTTCTTTTTTATTTTAAAGACAAAAAAATGGAGATATATAAACCAGAATAACACAAAAACAATAAAGGAAATACAAAATTATAGAGAAGATAGTAGGGAGTTAGCACTGGATGCTGTATTACATAATATTATCTTTACATTTGTTAACACAAAAACAATAAAGGAAATACAAAATTATAATGAAGATAGTAGGGAATTAGTGCTGGATGCTGTATTACATAATGTTATCTTCACATTTGTTGCTCAGTTATACAGATGATGGCTCGTTTGATTGATTAGTTTTCTCCACCCTCATCTCTGTTGTTCTCCCACACAATCAGTCATCTTCCGTCTGATAGTAACTGTATTTTTTTTTTTTTTTTGGTTTACTTACTCCGCCAGGCTCTCACATTGGGAAGAGACATGGCTGTTTCTAATTATGCTGTAACAAACATGGGTACGTACAGATTGCTATGGCAGGAGGTGGAAAAGCACCCATCCTCAAAGACGGTAGATTGGCAGGGAACCAGGTTCTCTATGGTCAAGCCCCCATTGACAAACCCTCAAGGCCATTGGGGGTCCATTCGAGTCAGTGGGGTTACACTGTGAACTGCCAGGCACAGCAGTATCTGCCACCCACATGCTCTTCTGAGTACGACTTTGCTAGCCCTCCACCAAGAATTCTCTTTCATTGGATCTGGGCTTAGCTATTCTGCCATAACCAATTGCATGTAGTAGCAGAGATGGTACCAGAGCTGTGGTCACTTTGCAGATGTCAATTCTCTGGGAGCACTGCCCCTCTAGATGCTCTTTGGAGGTGCTCTGTGGAGGACCACCGGGCTGACACGCCCTCAAAAAGACAGTTTGTCTCCATTTTGGTTCACCTTTGCCCTACTTCCAAGAGTATTGATATGCAGAGCTGGCTAGGGAAGTGCCCTACCCCCTCAGCTGGCTTTAAGCAGTGCAAAGGTCCAGCTAAGGTGGTGATGTGTAGCCTTTGATGTCACAAGCAAAATGATAGGCCTGTGATGCCCTGCCTACAGCTCCCTACTGCTAAGTGTGAGCTAGGCCAGGAGACACTGCACTGTCAGCTGGGATTAAGTTTTGAGAAAGAGAGAGTGTGGTCCTAGGGCAGTAAAGATCAGATATCAGAGGTGAAACAGCAGGCCTAAGACACAAGATACTTCCTCAAACTGTGTTATGCAGATTCCTACAAACTTAAAGGCTACCTGTAACCAGAATCCAGTACTCTGTTTTCATACGTCTCTCTGCATATCGCAGAGGTGCTATTGTGCCTCCTACCTGGCCCAGCTCACAACATTCACATACTTCCCGCTATTCTCACAGTCACTCAACCCCTAACCACTCCCCTCCTCACGAATGAATAAAACCCAGGTTCAGCTCTGGGTCGTGGTCTTTGTTCTGTTTAACCTTTGTTCCGGCTGGACTTAGGACTGCCTGGCTCTCCACAACTCCAGATGGGTCTTTGTCTCTTTATTCTCGCCATGGGTTGCACTGGAGTTGTAGACTGAAATTTACTTGCGAGAATTACAATAACTTTTCCCTGGGATTACAGTTGTTAAACTCCTCCAGACCCCCGACAAGGTCCAGAGAGACTCCTATAATGCTGGACGTGATGCTGCACAGAGAGGCTATGTGTAGATGTTCTGACTCAGAGTCCCAGCTAAGCATTGCTGGGACTCTGGCCATCCTTGCTCAGGTACCAGGCATGTAAGTAAAGAAGCCACCAGATGGTTCCAACCGAAACATCTCAGTCACCCCCAACCATACTTCTTAGCAGAGGCCTTAGATATTGAGGATAGGCCATCCTCTGGATCTTGTCTAAACTTCAGATGCTCTAAATTGACAAACGTGAAGTTTGGGAGTGTTTGTTACACAGCAATAAGTAAACAGAACACTGTGGATTGGTGCACAGAGTAAAGACACTACGTCTGCCCCTGGTTAGCCTCAAGACCTTCAATGTATCGATGAGGTTTCCTGGGGGAGGGAGTCAAATTTCCTCATTTGTATCAGGAAGACAGTGTTATCTAGCCTTCCAAAGTCACAGAAACTGGTGAAAATTAAGTGAGAAAATGACCTGAAAATATTTTGAGAAAGTGGGTCTGAAATAAGTATGAAGAACTGCAAATATAAATATAACTGTGAATCAGTTTATATTTTTTCCTAAGACCAAACAGGCTTCATGATTATCCTGGGCAAAGCTGGCCTCACCCTGCAAGAAAAGTGATCCTAACCGCATGCAGCATGTCCTCCATCTCCGAACTGAAAACCACTCTCTGTTCTTGGTAAACAACTGGAATTCATTCTTGGAAGGGCAAGATTTGTGTCGTTCCAGTCAGAATGGAGGAAATACAGATACTGCAGGTGTGACAAGGTAGAACTAAAACTGCTAGAGTATCTCACCCTTGTTGAGGTTTTTATTTACAACCCAAGGTCACCACATTGAAAGGAACTGAAACCGCACGGGCAGAGCTGCCCACCGAGTGACTCTCAGACCCTGTGGACACCCTTTCCCTCTCCAGTGTGGAGTGCCAAAGCCACCAGCCAGTAAGCCGGGTCCACCTGTCCCGTGCAGCCCAAGTGCATCAGGGCTGGATAGAACGGCCTCTGGAAGAACGCTCGGAGACCCGACTCTCAGTGTTTCTGCTCTTGTTTTTTTGTGTGTTTTGTGGGTTTTGTTGTTGTTGTATTTTTTTTTCCCAGTCTAAGAAAATGGGTTTTTATAGCCGGGCGTGGTGGCTCATGCCTGTCATCTCAGCACTTAGGAGGCTGAGGCAGGAGGACCACGAGGAGTTGGCTGTCAGGGTGGACTATATAAGCAAGTTCAAGGCCAGCCTGCCCTACATAACAAGACCTATGCTCAAAAAAAAAAAAAATCTGTTTATACAGAAAATGAAAAGACTGGAGCTTCCTGAGTTGTTTTTTGTTTTTTTCTTTTAATACTAGGGATGGACCTCACAGCCTCCTGCAAGCTAGGGCCATACTCTGCCACTGGGCTACATCCCAGGCCTTTATTATTCTTTTTTAAAATTCTGAAATAGGATCTCACTCCCTAAGTTGTGCTGGCCTCACACGTGCCACGCTCTGGCCTCAGCCTCCTGTGTACTGTGTAGCTGGGATTACAGCTGTGTACCAGCAGGTTGAGTTTCCTACATTTTATGCCTCCATTGTTTGCAAAACCAATCCCTGCTCAACTCTTTTTTTTTTTTTTATTAATTCTTCTCTATCTAAAACAATCCGAGTATCCCTTTCAGTTTATCTGTCTAGTTCTGTATTTAGCAATTTTATAGCCATAAATAAGTAAGTGAACAAAACAGGATTTAATATTTACAGACAGTATAAGCCACCAGAAAGAACATTTGCTTTAGTTCAAATCTTACTACACCTGGCTAACAGCATTGACTTCATCTCCCTATCTATACATTCTGAAGCTTAGAAATAGAGGAAACAGGAATAATATTTACTTACTTATACTGCAGTGAGGAGCAAATGGCCCCTCATGTCTGGGGAAACCAAAATCGTGTTAACGTTTTTACCCCAGTTCACAATGCTCCTGGGTTAAATCCTCTACTAACATCACTGCTGAATATCCCAACACTCTGTTTCCTCTTTCCTAATTTCCTCCTCATTTTTAGAACTGCTCGTGTTTTCACATACGTGACTCAATCCACAGAAAATTTGGAGGAAAATTGTTCTTTCAGCCTGTACCGTCAGCACCTGCTCGATGAGCTCCAAGCTGGAAATTAGGAATACCTTTCTGTCTATAACCTACTTTCTTCCTTCTTTCCTAATTTACCTTCCTGCTCAAGTTCATAACTTAATAACCTCTTACTTGTATTCAAATGAACTCATGGAATGGTTCTGGGAATTGGTATATCTTCCTATTCATAGGCACAGTCAGACCCCAAGTTCTCATTTGGGCTTATGGGGTACCTGGCACACAAGGGCCTTACGAAGGACATGATCTCATTTCACTCTAAGAGGGCTCAGTGTCACATCCAAGATCACAGGGGCAGGATTCTAACTCGAATCCCATGACACCATGCAGCCTCTCCCTGTACGGCAGTTATAGCTAGGATCCAAGGGTAAACTGCCTGGCTGCAAAGCAGAAGTCAGCTGCTTGCTCCTTCGTGGCTGTACACAAGTCTGTGCTGTGACTGGAGGTTCAGAGGCTGTTTTTTCATAGGCTGATGGCTGCCTTCCACAGTACAGACATGTGAAGGTCACCTTGCAAAATCTGATGCCTTCCTACTGAGCAGGAAAAGTCACCTCACTATTTTTCACTCTTGGCAAATATATTAGTGTACTTTTCCCGAGTAAATACTAGTTCTTTGTGTTTAATTTCTACTGTGTATTCATAATTTCTGTTGTGGGTGGAGCCCTGGTTTAAGTTAAGCCTACCTCATAGGATTTCAGATTCATAAGATTTCCTTTTATAGGTGTTAAAGCCCTGGAATATTTCTTGGGAACCTTGACAGAGACAGGTAGATAGTGCTGTCACACACCTATGTACAGAAAAATTCATTTTTTAAAGTTTCCTATCCAGACACCAGCCAATCTGGCTCCAGGTTCATGCGGTTAGTGTCCTGGCAGTCAGCTAGACAGCTCAGGCAGCTGATTCCTGTGACAGCCTCCATGGAAATCCGAAAATGGACAGGTTGGAAATCATTGTAGTGTTGATTTCCAGCCAAGAAGTGAATACTTGCACTTGTGCAGTCAAAAGAGAAGTGTAGTCATTTAAATAGTCCTTCAGAAATCCTTTTATTAGGGTGGGCCGAAGGCTTCCCCAAACCTCAGTGAGATATGCTTAAACTCTTTTTAAGGACTAACTAGTCTGCAGGCTCAGAAAACTATCTGAGGCTCTTGGCTGTACCCTGCATCTCTTGAGGAGATAGTAAAGTCAGAGTAATGTTATTTTGTGTGATGGTAAGGGGAATTCTTCTTGTGATTGGAAAGATTTGGTAACTATTACATTTTAGCTTAGATTTTTATTCTTAGTTAATTTGACAGAAAAATGTCTCCTGCAGAACTCCCTTTTAAGCTTCTTCATTGTCCTTTAGATTTCATTGCATTTCTATGTCTTTTTATACCTTTTAGGCAGACCTTGAAACCTAAGTGAAACTCCTGTGAAAAACCATAGCTGCCATTCTGGCATACTCCTCTAAATCACTGATAGACCAACAAGTAAATATTTATTTAAGACACAGATAAACAAAAGGGATTGTTTTTCTTTCTTTTGAAAATTCGAAGGAATAGATTTAAAATGAAATCATTTTTTAAAAAAGAAGAACATCAAAGTATTCTCAGAAATTAGTATGAGCTTGGGCTGTTTCCTGTGCTCCCCTGGCGCTGTCTGTTTTAGCAGCAATGACTGGTAGACTCTAGAAAGTCCGCAGAGTAGGTAGGAAACCCCTCGCCAAACGAGTCATTGCTCCGAGTGCTTTCGTTAGCTCCTGAAGCTTATAGGTAGCTTATAGGTAGATGCAGCTCTAGCTTCCTGGAAAAAAGAAAAAAAAAATCTCTGACTTTCAAAAGATATTGTAGAAAAGCTCTCTCCCTTATGCTTGGATTACTTAAAATAATTACTGTAACACCTACATTTGCTTTCTGTGAAGAGAACTTAATTATTGGTAGCTGGCAAAAATAAGCCTGAGGACTATTCCACCCTGCAAAGTATGCAGGGAAACAAGACTCACCTCAGCCTGACATTTCCATTAGAGTTCAAATGACTGATAGCCACACTACTCACTTTGGAGCCCTCTCGTCTCAATTAAATGAGACATAAAATCAGTCCTGACATTTCTGGGGACAAATGTTCCCCCCTCCATCTCCCTCTATCGAAGTCCTGGTGTTGTGGTCTATATTGATTTTAGTTCACTTTGTGCCGGGGGAAGGATTTTGATTTTAAAATAACAAAAATAACTGACTGAATGCTTACTATGTGCCTGATGTGGTGGTAAACACTGTATATATTAACTTATGTAATTCTTTAGCACAACTCCACAAGGAAGGTAGTTTTCATTTCATTTCATTTCTTCCACTTCACACGGGAAGAAAGTAGAGGCAGAATGTTGTTCAGACCCTGAGCTGTATGCTTTGTGATGGCCTGGCTTGTTTTGTTCACTACTGTGTCTCAGAATCTAGAAGAATGCTTTGCTGGATAAATACTCACAGAGCGAATATATACATGATCCGTCAGTGAGTAAATATACAGACAATTCCAAGATCACAGAGCTGACTGGGAGCCAACTGGCTGTCTAACCCGGATGCCTGCGCCCTTCGTGGTCTCAGCACTCAGATGGTTCAGGGAGTGTCCCCGCACTGTAACATCTGTTTGGAAGAGAAAGATACAGATACTTTCTCATTGTTGTGGCCTTTGTGGAACCATTGACTAGAGCAGGACCAGATTAATTCCTCCTAGACTGTCACTGGTATGTGTTTAGCTTGATACAAACAGTCTGGTGGACTGAAGAAGTAACAGCTGATAATGGAATCTGATAGAATTTTAAGTGTTTAACGACCTCTCTACACCAGTTCTATAATAACTTCATCTGAAGATTCTGAGGATTAAATGGAATATATGTATCTATCTCCTGGCCTCAACACTTCACCAACGGTAGGCATTCTGCAGTCATAGCTTACCTTTCTCTTCCCTCATTGAGTATGAAGCTTTGTCATCTGTTTTTTGGTAAGCAACAATACTCTCTACTCTAGTTCAAGTGCAGTGTAGAGCAGAAAACCCTTCCAAACAAGGATGTTCACCCCAGGGTGTAGAGAATGAAAATCTATTCAGTTTGTACTGACTATTCCCCTGCAGGGAAAATGTTCTCTTCGGCGTGTGTATTAACACTCTGAGATAATTCTGGCATTGGCGGATATGGGGAAATAAAGCCAAGCTGACTGAAGGGTTATGGATGTTGGAAAAGAGCCTAATTAAACAGGTTATGAAATGCTGTAGTGTGGAGGCCCACCTGGATGACTCTCCTTGAAAGAAGAGCAATTATCTCCATTTTGGCTAACTCTGGCCCTGTTTCCATGTACTGATATGTACAGAGCGGCTAAGACTTTTCCTCATCCTTTCAGTTGGCTTTAAGCCACACAAATCAGTACAGCCAAGGTGCCGCTGTGTAGTCTTTGAAGCAAAGTGAAAGGTCAGTGTGACCCCTGTAGCTCCCAAAAACCATGTGTGACCTGGACAGGATGGAGAGCCATGTTCCACACTATAAGTTGGGATCGAGTCTTGAGATAAGAGGCTATGACTTCCCAGGGCATAAAAAAGTACACATCTGAGCTGAAGCCCCAACTTCATAACGTTAGATACTACCTCAGTTATGTTACATAGATTATTCCTTCTGCATATCCTTCTCTACATGTTGCAGAGGTGATTTCAGACTACCCACCTAGCCCAGCTCACAGCACTCATGTGCTTCCCACCATTCTCACAGTCATTCATCCTCAAGCCATTCCTTTCAATATGAATTAATAAAACCCAGGTTTGGCCCTGGGTTGAGACCTTTGTTCTGGTTAGCCATCATTGTAGCTGGACTTAGGACACCCTTGGTACCTGACAACTGCAAATATGCCTTAGTGTCTTTATTCTCACCATGGGAGAATAACTCTATCACTTGCACTGGAAGTGATAGATCGGAATTAGCTTGCTAGAATTCCAATAACTTTTCCATGGGATTACAAATACAAACTTCTCAGACTGTGGGGGCTATAGCTGTGTTGAGGGGAGGGAAGGAGGCCTATTCAGCATTTTATTAAGAGGAAGGATTAGAATTAAACATTACAAAGAACTCAAATTTTTACCTAGATTACTAAGTAAATGTACACATGGAGATAAAAATACTTATCTGAAAATATCCCACAGAGAAAAAGAGGTGGCTTTCTAAATGTACTTGAAATGCTTTTGTACTTTTTTCCTTAAATACACATCTGAAATTTTGCTACACTGAAGGAGTAAGAGGTGAGAGGGAGAAGCCAGGTGGGGAGCACAAAAGCAAGGCCCAGGAGCTCACTGGGAAGGTGCTGTCACCTGGGTTGGGAGCCTTGGGCATGATGCTCACCTCAGCTGAGCCTTGCACTGGAAGATTTTTTGAAATAAGTTTAATTTTAGAAAGAAGAGAAAAAAGAAAGGAGGAAAGGAGGGAAGGGGAGAAAGAGAAGAGAGGAGAGAAGGAGGCAGAAAGTATATGTGTGTTAAAGTACCTGCAGAAGAGCCCTTCACAGTCAGGACTGCTGAGAACCTAAGCTTAAGAGCTCTCACTTAAACTCAGTGCGGTGGTGGCAAACCTACAGCACTTGTGCCACAGCCGGCTGTTTGTTATATCATTGAGAGCTCTAAAAGGTTTGCCATCACTGTTATAGTGTGCTGCTCTGAGTTCACAGTGTGTTGAAGTCTAAATTTACAAGAGTTTTACATCCCAAATAGGACCTTAGCCAGGCCTGAAGCAAATTCCCATAGACTGGGAAGCAAGCTTTCCCTCTAGAACTGTGCTGTATCCTCAACTGCTGGTCACCTGAAGGCTTAGTGCCTGTGCTTTATCTATAAATGTCTTGGAGATTTGAACGACTGAAAGAAGGTCTTTTGTGGAATGTATTCTCCTTAAAACAGGAGATAATAAAGTCAGACATAGGAGTGAGAGTTTAAAGGTAAAGCCATTATGAAGTCCCATTTCTCTTACCTGCTTTGAACTGCTGCAGGGCCATTTAAGGAGGTCGTGTGAGCAGCCACGTTGGCTGTGTTTGCATCTTATTTCCATGGCTACTTCCCATACTTTTCTTTTGGCCATCATCTTTTATTCTTTTCTTTATTTATCTTTTTTCTTGTTCCTGCTATTTTAATTCTCGTTTGTTGAATTCTGTTTACATCTTTTCTCCTTTTTTCTTTTTACTACATTACTAAAGACTTTAAGACTGATAGATTTAATGACGTCCTTCTTCCCCCAGTTAAATTAAAAGGCTATTCGCCTGAAAACTTTTCTCAAAACTTATAATATCCTTTGAGGTAACCTGATAAAATTAGGCTGTAGCAAAACAAAGGCTGTGCCTTTCGGCACTGGAGATCTTTACAGAGCCCAAGTAAAATGAAATAAACCTTTTTTCTTTTAGTACTATAGTAATCATAAAGAATAGTGAAGTAAAATGTATAGGTGACTCAATATGTTTCTGTGAATACAATAGTTGACTAAATTATCAACTCAGTATCTTCATAATATGATTATGAAGTTTTATAGGAATACTAAAGATCTTCCTATTATTTTTATTTCAGTCCTGAGAACCTAAAATAACTGTAAATTATTCATTCACAGTTAAACCAAAGCATTTGCTACTCCCCTGTTATCTAGCATTCTCTTCCTTCTAGAACACCTAGGAAGTGTCTGTAATGAGAAATCCAGAAGATAGTATATATGTCTTTGTTGACTACATAAACATTGGGGGTTATATCTTTTCCTCTCTTCCAAGTAACCCTGTTGAGTTTTTCCTCACCATTTTGGCTTATTTATTGCACAAACACCTAGTGAATGCCTCCAGGGAGGCATCAGCTATATGCAGGGTGTTAGAAATACAGTAACGGATCCACAGCCAGATCATTGTAGAGCTCAACATCTACTTATTTTTTTTTAATCCCTTATTTCTTACCAGCTTCCCAATGACTAAGAAGAAATGCTCACTCCTTGACTTGGATATTGATGCTTTCAAATGCTGCAGTGTTAGGCTCCTGAACGTAATGACTCCTCTTTAAAGGCTGAAACAATTGGGTTAATAAGAGTATTCCTTAAGATCAATAATGTATCAAGCTTTGTAAAGTATGCTCAAGGTGTAAGTCATTAGATATATAATATTCTACAAGTAAAACCTATAAGCAATCTTTGATGAACATATATATACAATATATATTTAATTTAAAAATATTCTTGAGATAGTATCTAACTCAAAATAGAGATTATGATTATCACATAATAAATGGATAGGTATTAAGTTTTTAGTTTTAGTGTATTTTGAGAATGCACACAATTATGCCAGTGTACTAGTCACTTTTTTGTTGCTGGGACACCCACAATTTAAAGGAGAAGAGGTTTATTTTGGCTCATGGTTTTGACAGATTCAGTCCATTGTTAGCTACCTCCAACGCAGAAACAGTGTGGCAGAAGGGGAAGCAGAAGAAGACTGCTTAATCTGTACAACCAGGAGGCAGAGAAAGAAATTGGAGTCAGGGACAGAAATATAGCCTTCCTGGGAGCACCCCCACTGACCCATACTCTACCTCTGAATACATGAGACTTTTTATTTTATGAAAAAAGATAAAACAAAATTTCATAACAAAATAATAGAAGAACAATAGTTAATATGTTTCACATTGTTATCTTTAAAGTAGTTGCTCAGAGTGTAAGATATAGGCATAAAAAGTTCTCCAACTGATATTAGCACAAACCTTTTTAATGAACTAAGAGATACTAATAGCATAACTGACTTGCATTTTTACCTTTTCCCTTCCTTCCTTTCCCGTGTCCCCCACCCTAGTTCCTTTTTCCTTTTAAACCATTTCTTCTTGTTTCACAATATCTATTATACATTTTAGACCGTGTTTACTCTTTCAGTTTCTCACACCAGGGAGACAATATAATGTTTACACAAGTAAACTTAGGACTGTGGTCTCAAGTTGCATCCATTTACCTATAAAAGTCTCAAGTTTATCCTTCTTTATGGCTGAGTAGTTCTATATGATATTTTTGGTGGATAGTTTAGATCTAAACTATAACATTGTGCTCATGGCTGTCAGCATCATGTCCATCTCATTATGCAAAATGCATTTAGTTCATCTCTAACAGTTGCCAAAATCTTAATAGTTCTGCATTGCTCAAAAGTCCAAGTTCAAAATGTTCTCTGAGATTCAGTGCAAAATCTTAGCTGAGGGGCCCTGTAAAAATCCAAAAACTAGTTAAATACTTGCAACATATGGTGGTACAGAAGTGGTACTTCCTTCCAAAAGTATGGAATAAAAAGTAATCAGACCAAAGCAAGATGGAAACAAAATATTAAATCCTGTATCTCCATGTCTAGCATCTGTGGCAGTTTGTGGTGAGATATTAACTCCAAAGGGCTTGAGAAGCCCTGCCCCTGTGACATTGCTGATTGCTGCCTACATGGCCTCCTTCTTACATAGACCTTTCTTATTGCCTGCCCCCCTCCTGAGCAGATGTTCCATACTCCTTAGATTTCGGACTGCCTACCATCTCCACTGCACCTTCATCTTCACTCTCATAGCTTCTTTACATCACTCTTTTAGGAGTATATTGTATGGCCTCCCAGGGCTTCCTCCAAAACCTAGGTGGAAGCCTCCATGACCCCACCACTCCTATATTCTACATACCTGAAAAACCAGCACCACATAGGTAACACCAAGGTCTGCAGCTAGCTCAAGCAGTAGCTTGGACCCCTTGGACTATGGCTGCAGCAGCCTCTGCATGCCTAGATGGCTGAACGTGGAGATACACTTCCTTATGCAACCCTAAAGGAACAGAGTTCCCTGCGGCTCTCTTCTCAAAGGAAAGTCTTTCGGAGGAGTGACAGTGATGACAAACGCCTTTTAGACCTTTGAGTCCATAGTGGGTAGAGTCTTCCCATTTCCTGAAGTGGCCTCAAGACGGCTTTCCTATTGTCTCAATGCAGAATACCTGACTTCTTTTTAATGTTAATCTTTTCAGCAACCGCACTATCCTTACCTGAACTTTATAGATGTATCTTTTCTGGGCAAGCTGTACTATTTTCACCCCTTTCAGTTCTGCTTTTTGCCCCTTTTTCTCAGTGTAGATCTGGCTAAAAGCAGTCATCAGTAGTCATACCAAAGCCTGTGCCTTGAACTGCCTTGAAATTTCCTCTGTCAGATTAAGTAGTCCATCACCTTTAAAGTTTTGTTAGTACATATTTGCCTCACGTAATGATCACATTCATCACAGGGGATGAATAGCTCATGTAATATGTCATTACTCTTTTTTTTTTCCCATTCCCCTCCACTCCCTTCAACTTTTTCCCACTCCTGTTGTGGTTTTTGTCTTGATGTCCCCCCAAAGTCTCATGTGGTCATGGGGGAGGGGGACAGGCTTTTCAGGGGCAGCTGAATCTAGAATTTGTGATTGGTTCATTGTCTAGTGCTGGGATTGGCATTATGAGTGCTACACTCGCCCTAGGGTGGGTAGACTGCATATACTATAAGGGAGGAGAAGAGGCTTGTTCCGTTCCTTTTGCTCTTGTTTTTGCTGCCTTCTGCCACCATGAATGGTTGCCCACTCAGCCCTGCCACCCTGCTTTGGATCCAGCTGAATATGGACTGAAATCTCCAAAACTGTGAGCTTAATAAACTTTTCCTTCCTTAAATTTGAACATCAGGTATTTTGTCTTAGCAATGAGAAAAGTAACTAAGATACCTCCCTATTTATAAAAGTTTGTTTCCACTTTTCCCTTCCATTCTTTTTTTTAAAAAACCCCCTCTCCCTGCCTTCCCCACTGTGTTCCCCTCCCATTGGAACATGTTCTTCCTATTTCTCAATGTCTATCCTTCATTTTTCTCCTCATTTACCCTTTAGTTTTACTTGCTCTAAGTGGGTGTGCAGTTTTGGTTTGCATTTTCTTGATGCGTAATTATTTTGAGCACCTTTTTATGTTCTTTTTGGCTATTTGTATGTTGTCTTTTCTGTAGTGTATGTGATCAGAACATTGTCATTTAAAGGTGTACTCATCTTTTCATTGTTGATTTTATGATTTTATCATTACAAATATGAAACCTAAGTTAGAAATACTTATATAAATATTGTATCCAAGTATATGGCTTTTTCTCACATATTCTCTATTATCATATCCTAACTATTTCCATGATTCATCTCAAAATAGTTTAGATTTCTTGAATAGAAAACCCAGGAATTCAATCTTTCTTGTGTTTGATATTGTAGGATCTTATCCCTCAGGCATAAGTGCAGCATGCCTTTCTAATGAAATAGGATAAAGGTCAGGGAGCATAAATAAATTGGGGATAAAATTTAAAATATTTTCTTATCATATAAAGAAATACACATAATTAATGGAAGAAATCAGGAGACAGTAGCTAGAGAGAGACATGGGAGAGGGGCAATGTTTAGTGGAGTCAGGTTGATGGAGAGTTGGGAGGTGATTAACCAAGGAGTAAGAGGAAGGGTTTGATCAGGAAAGGTGTCTGGTATTTTACCTGGTAAGGAAGGATGTAAATGCAGAAATATGTGGATAAAGAAAAGAAAATTTGTGGGATAGTCTGTCAGATGACTTTGATCTGAGTAAAATACAAAGAAGAGTCACTGCAAAAACAGAAAAGCACGGGCTGGGCTTGAGTGTGAGGATCATGGATTGCAGCGGAAGTATGAAGAGCTGAGAGAGAGGACTATGAACCAGAAAGTGAGGGCAGTGTTTGGAAGGTGACCCATTCGTCGCTGGCCAGACCATCTCTAAGAGTGCTCTGTCAGAGGGTTGTGTAGAGCTGGGAACTGAACTGTAGGCAGAATAACGGGCAGGAGGTGAGGAATCTTGGACCCAGGAAAGACCACCACTGAAGTGACAGGTCGTGAGTTTACCTTGGGGAGGGAAGAGTTCAGGGTCAGAGGGAATTGACAGAATGGAAGAGTACAGAGTTCCTGAAGTAATCTGTGTTATTTCTTTTTGTAGGAATTTTTGTGCAGGTATGGCTGACCTAATTTTAGCCCGAGGTTGTAGACATTCTAATTTTCATGAAAAATTTAAGAAACATATTCTAAAAGCATACTGGAAAGAGTCCTATGAATAGAGACTTTTTCTCTATTCTTTCATAAGCAGGTCCAGCGATTTTATAAAAATTGCATCAAATGTGGCTTATGAAAGCAATGCTGTCCTGTTAGTCATTGAATTCTTTTTCAAAAATTCTTCCTCAATGATTACTGTGTTACACTTAGTGCTTCTGAGCTTAGATATTAAATTTACTTTTCCCTCGTAGGATAGCTCTACATGTCTTATAGAAAATTAAATGCTGAAAATACAGAAAGAGAGTGAGAGATCTAAAATTCTTATGTGGCTGCATGTCTCATAATGAGCCCTTCTGGGGTATGGGGAGGCTCATTTCTAACCCTTGGCTTTTATATTCTTCACATCTTCATGTCTTAACTAAAATTTGCCAATAGTCTTTGGGCAAATTATACCATCTGCTTGCCAATTCTGTGTTCCTCTGCTTTTTAAATAAAGAAACTCAATCATTCTGCCGAAACACAGTCTCTTGTGGAGATCAGTTTAATAAGAAAAGCAAGAAGGAAATCGAACTTCAGTTTTCACTTGGTTGCAGGTAAGCCCCTCAGTCTGATTATCCTTTAATAATAGTTATGTGACTCACTAAACATATTAATAATACCTTGGAGTCAGTGTTTGGCACAAAACTTACAACCCACTTGGTTATGGGGACAAATAGTCCATCCCCTCAGCCAGTGGTTTATCACCGCTTTTCTATCCTAATTTCTGTTTGGCCTTGGACACATGGGTTGTCACTTGTATCTAATTTTAGAATTTTGGAATCCTTTTGATGTCCATTACTATCTATATACTATTATCCTCTGCAGTCTATTATTATACTTCCCACATCAATTATTCTTTCTTTAAACTGTTCCAGGCTATGGGAGAAAGAATGGCTCCCATTCTCCTCACACGGCAACAACCACTAGGCAGACTTCTGTGACCTCAAGCAGTGTGGCGATCTCCCCAGCAGCGAGCCAGCAGTCGCCAACTGGACAGCAACTGTGCATCTCAAACCCATTTCAGTTCGGACACTAGCCTCCTGGAGGTAACGTCCAACCCCACAGGGGCTAGTCTCTGACACTTCCACCTCACCCCAGATGCCAACTGAACCCCAGAGTACTGTACCTGTACTTTATTTAAGCAGAAACAGAAAAATAGCCCCTAGGTTATTTACCAGTCTGACTGATTATAAATATTTTGCTGATGATTTTGACTCACAATGCATTCCTCAGGTTTGATGAATTTGTTTGAGCAGCTCACAGAGCCCAGGGAAACATGGTTACTGTGTTATTATAAAGGGTGTCACAAATGAAGAGATGCACAGGGTGAGGTATGGAGAGAGGATGCAGAGCTTCCATGCTGTCTCCAGCAAGCCTGCTCTCCGGGAACCTTCAGCTGTGCAGAAGCTCTGCAAACTCTTTTTTTTGGAGACGGGATGGTTATGGAGACCTTCTTGGATAAGCATGATAGAAGCATGCAAATCATGTCAAACGTGACTGGACAAAACGGAATGGTCTGATGTCAGCAGATTGTGTGAGGAAAGCCAGCAAGGCCTGTCCGGGCTCCTCAGCACTCTTTGCTCATGTTTAAAGGGAGGGCCACTTTGGAAATGGAGGTCTCACCGTCTAGAATCAGATAAGATAGGTCAGGGAATGTCTTAAGACAGAAAGGTGGGGGAAAATTAGAATTGCTTAGTGTTAATTTTATGTTTATTAGTACATGTTTGTAGTATATAATGATTGCATTCATCATGTGGAGTTGGTACGTGTACATCATACCTCTTATTTCTTTTTATGTCCCCTTCTCCTTTCCCCTTCCTTCCATTTCACAATTAGAAATTCCATGACCCACTTTGGGGAGGGTGATAAGCTAAGAACAATGAATGAAATCCAAAAGACAATGGGCCAGTTTCCTAGTCTCTAGGAAATGGCACACTCTTGTGAACTAATCCAGAACTCAATATAATTGTACTTTTCAATTTAATAACAGTAAAGGGAAATGCAAGATCTAAATTTTACTGCCTTGAAGGTTGTGAGCACCTGGTCAAGGAGGTAAGACGTATGTGTGTGTAAGAACAAGTAAATATTAGGTTAAGTATCTAATGGGTGATTTTAGCAGTATGCACAGTAAGCATTGATGAACAGGGGAAATCTGTGTGATTTGGGTCACTTGGGAAAGACTTGAAGACTGGAGGGAAATAGGACTCTGAGGAAGACAGCAGTAGGAAGGGCAGCCTTGGCGGAAGGCACTGCACGGTGAGGATGAGGTGGGAAGACGCACAGGCACCTGAAAGAGGGGTTAAGAGCGAGGTTTGACATGAGATTGGAAATCCTGTGTGGGGTAAGTGATGGTGGATCGTGAATATCAACAGTCTGGAGTTCATTGTGTGAGATGTTGAAAGCTATGTTTTAGGAAAAAAGAAAGATAAAAGAAAGCAGGATAGAAATATAAATTTAAACCCATTTGGAATTTGGTTATCTGATAAAACATTGGTATTTATTATCTCCCTTGTATTAAATTTTAATTTACTAGATATCCTTAAACTATATCCTTGCCATCCTACAACTGTGTAGATGCATTTCTGAATCTAACACCCGTTTTTGAAAGGGAACATTCACCATTCAGTACATTTTAACCACAATACAGTGCCTTGAGAAGATAGGCTATCCTTTCTTTTACTGTTGGAGAAATTTAGATAACAACTTTGGACTTAGTTATTAAGTTACCTCAGCAAGTCAGTGGCTATGAGGCATGAACCACAGCATCCTACTGCTATTTATTTATTTATTTGTCTGCTGTGGATCAAATCTAGGGCCTAATGTATGTGAGGCAAACTCTCTACCACTGAGCTATACCCCGACCCTGTTATGCCCCATATGTGATTCCCTTTTATTATTTTCCTAAAGAAAACATTTTTATATTTGACAGCTTTTATTGGAAAGGAACAGGCCAGTTTCCTTTTGGTACTGTAAAATGCTTCCCAGAGAGATGATACTAGTGAGACTCAGATGGCCCTACTGAGAACTGTTATGCTCAGAAAAACAGATTTCTATGAAGGTGATTGTTAACAGAAATAGAGGGGCATCAAAAATGACCACGTACACTTTTGGACCTGCTCTGTTTCCGAGTGACTCAATACTGGGAGTCACAGAGATAAGCAACCTCTTGGGCTCAGCTAGAGAAAGCGTTCCTTTTATTTTGACCGGCCCCATACAAACCAGGACACTGTATGTTGTATTCATAGCTTTACAAAGCCCTGTTTTCATTGTAACCGGAGGCTGATCTCTATTCAACACCTTTGTTGTTGGTAGCCACTGAATAAAAGGAAAGGGGTCTGATGTTTGAGGGGCCAGGATGTGCAGAATTGTGAAGTAGAAGCTGCTCAGTTTCAAAACAGGGAGCTTTTCCTGGCTATGCAATGCCCTTTCTGTGTCTCTATGAAAAAATAGGTAATTTTGCTCATTGTGTTGGTGAATGTGTGACCCAGCTGTGTAATCTTGTGGGATTGATCTTGGGCATTTAAAGTAGTATGCTATATAATACCCAATACTCCTATGCCTCGGGCATATACTAAATTTTTGTGTTCCTTTCCCCTGTTAGAAATACAACAATACCATGCTATAAAACAGAGGCATTATATTTGAATGGTTGACCTTTCATTACAGGACAAGTTGTCTTCTGCAAAAGACCGCCTTTTTGTGTGCATAATTGATTTGTCAGTATAATTTTAGAGCTGACTTGGATTTTACAGATTGTCTAATACAATCATCCCATTGTACAAACAACAAAATTAAGGCTCGGAGATATCAACACATAAGGTGGCAAGCCAACTCTCCTGGAGATTTCCTGCTGTGCTGTGCTTTCATTGCTAAAACTAGGGAAGTCCCAGGGGATAAATGGTGATGCCAGCAAGCATTTAACTAACTCAAGGTATCAAAGCAGTTGTGGAAACCTTCCAGCACATGACAGAACCATACAACCAAAGTATTTCCTCATTTATGTGCCACATGTCAAGGCTCAAGAATATTGTAGCTGGGTGCACCAGCACATACCTGTAATCCCAGGTACTCAGAAGGCCAAGGCAGGAGGATCACAAGTATGAGGCCAGCCTGGGCAACAGAGCAAGGCCCTGTCTCATCAGTGAAAAGGACTGGGGATGTATCTCAGTGTGAGAGAGCCCCTGGGTTCAATCCCCAGTACCAAAAAATACGCACAACTATACAGGAATAATGCAATGGCCAATTTAGGTTTATGTTTGAAGTTTATGAAAGTTTTCTCTCATTTCTGATGTGGGCTATCTTATCTCTAAGAACTCAGCATTAGTATATAAATGTTTAATATAATTTAAATTTAATAAGGATGGTAGGCTACTTCTATCCTTAGTGGATGAGAAAAAGATCAATCGACTATATTGAGGCTAGCCAAAGAAAGCATTTGTTCTGGAAATTAGTACATGGCCACAGTTATTGAGTCTAAACTTGGATAAAAGGTACAAGGCAATGAACAGGAGTGCTATATTAATAAAAATTTGATGTAGGGGTGTGGCTTAGTGATAGGGTACTTGCTTAGCATGCACGAATAACCCTGGGTTCATAAGTTTGATCTCTGTATCCCCAATCCTGTACATTCCTGAAAAATTGGGACATTTATTTATTAATAATTTTGTCATTTAAAAATTTTGTGGGACTAGTCATAAAGCATTGATGTCAATTGATGTTTGTAGCTTTCAAATTTCTTCACTACTTTACAGGTACAACTCAGTCAGCTTTTTCTGACTTCTTATTTTAAGGGTAAAATGCTTAAAATCCAAGCTAATAAAACCTACTGAACTTGTGAAGGGTGGTCTTTTTAAGAATCTATTTCTTAAGTATTGATAATTCACTGGATTTCACTTAATCAATTTCTTTTTCTCTCTCTCTCCCTCCTTCGTTCTCTTTTTTCTTTTTGAGACAGGGTTTTGGTATGTAACCTGGGCTGTCCTCAAACTTGTGGCCATCCTCCTGCCTCAGGCTCCCGAGTACTGGGATTACAGGTGCACCATAACACCTACATGCATAATTTTCTTTTATGCTATATACTGTTTTGGGACAAACTCATCCTCATCCGTGACTTACCTCTGTTTATAATATGGTGAGCCAATGTACTGCATGACTGTTACCACACCTCTCACCTCTGCCCGCAGCTTGCATGTTTTGTCGTGACTCCTGCTGTATCTTGTCTTGGCCTCATAATGTTTCTCAACATGTGTCTCCAATCTAATACTACAAACAAATCCCAGTTGATACTAAAGACAATCTATTTTTAGACCCACAGTTAGTTACTATTAGAACTAAATTAACCCCCAAATTATGTATCTAATCTGGACCTCCTCTACATTTTGCCTACATGAATGTCTGGTAGCCCATGTACAACCTCCTTCTAGCTGACTTAAGGCCACCTAAACTTCAGCACACATGTAAAATCCTGCTCTTTACCCTCCAAATTGGCTTATCCTTGGCTTTATTGACTTCTGTTACTCACTAGAGTCTGTACTTTATTCATTCTAAAAATCTCTAGAATCTTTCTGCCTCCTATCCCTGGCACTACCACTGCTTTCTTCGGCCTCTTACAAAGCCTGTTGCTGCTACTGTATCTCCTACATTCTCATTTTCTTCCACATTGCTGCAAGAGGGATTTTTCTGAAAACCACAAACCTAACCATGCCATTCTTCACTGTACTGATCCCTGTAATGGCTGCCCCAAGATCTTCAAAGTAAAGTTCAAGTCTTGTAGGTCAGCCTATAAGACACTTGTCATTCTCTGTTTATCTTTCCATAGGTGTTAACCTTGTCTATATTTGATGAAGGTTTGTCTAATTTGTCTTTCAAAAAAACAATGTGACTGGGCATGGTGGCATATGCCTGTAATCTCAGCAGCTCACGGGACTGAGGCAAGAGGATCACAAGTGCAAGGCCAGCCTGGACTCTGGACTCAAATACATATATATATATATATAATATATATATGTGTGTGTGTGTGTGTGTGTGTATATATATATATATAGTTAAGAATGTAGCTCAGTTATCAGTGCTTGCCTAACATGCGTAAGGCTCAGGGTTCAATTCTAAGCATGGGGTCGGGGTGGGGTGGAGCAGGGAGAACACCGGCTTATTAATCAAATGTTTATTTTTAGTTTTATCTTATAACTCTTCTTTTATTCCTTGTGGAGGACCGCGTGGGTGACTCTCCTTGAAGGAGGAGCAGTTGTCTCCATTTTGGCTGAACCTGACCCAATTTCCATGTATTGATATGTACAGAGCTGGCTGAGACTTTTCCTTATCTCTTCAATTGGCCTTAAGCAATGCATGCTGGTGCAGCCCAGGTTCTGGGAGGTGCTGGTCATAGTCTTTGAAAGCAAAGACAACAGGCAGTGTTTGCCCAGACCGCCCCCATTGTGTGAGCTGGGACCAGGCAGGATGGAGAGCCATGCTCCACCCTTCACCTGGGATTGAGCCTCCAGATAAGAGGCTACGACTTCCCAGGTCATAAAAAATTACACAGTGGAGCTGAAGCACTGACCCCAAAACATCAGATACTACCTCAGTTGTGTTACCTTGTGCATGCATATCCTTCTCTCTGCATATTGCAGAGGAAATTTTAGGCCTCCTACCTAGCCCAGCTCAGGACACTTACATACTTCCCATCATTCTCACAGTCACTCAATCTCAGGCCACTCCCTTCCTCATGAATTAATAAAACCCAGGTTCAACACAGAACTGAGGTCTTTGTTCCCGATGGCCATCATCATACCTGGACTTAGGATCCCCCGGCTCCCCATAACTACAAATATGCCTTAGTGTCTTTATTCTTGCCATGGGTTGCGCTGGAAATTGTAGACTGGGATTGACTCACTAGGATCCCAATCACTTTTCCATGGGATTGCAAATGTAAACTTCCAGGGCCATAACAAGGACTGAGAAAGGCTCTCTCCATTCCTAATTTCTTTGTACTTACTTTCCTTTATTAAGTTTCTTAGTTCAAGTATTTAGATAATATATTCAAATTTTAGTGTTCTTTTATGAATGTTGCTTTTACATATTGTTTTGACTGCATTCTGTAGGTTTTATTCTAATTCTCATTCAATCCTAACTACTTTATATTTCCATGTTTTACTTTTCACTTTGGCTAATATTTATTATAGAGAGACGCTTAATGATTTTCAAGCAAATGGAATGTTTTCCTCTTCTTTTGTTAATATATTATCCATTAGAATTATCCACTAGAATTACAAAACTATGGCTGAAATAATTTCTTTTTTTAAAGACATAAAGGATTATTAAGCAGAATTTTTAAAGTACACATTTGAAGACAGAGTATGGGCCCTTAAAAGAGAGGTTTGAAATTGGGAATATGTGTGTGTTTTTGGTGGTGGAGTTTGTGAATCTATAGGAAGTTCCATTGTGGTTTATAGGAGGAAGGGTTAGTCCATCCACAGAAAGATAGGGGTCCACTTTAAAGGTGAATGAAGTAATTTCTACATTTTAAAATATAGTGAGAATATGTATGTACTAATACATTTTCAGGTTTTTTAATATACCATGGAGATTTTAAGAAGACTTTATAGTCTCTTACTGTTATGTTCTGTTCTGTCAATGCATAAAAATGGAAAAAATGAAATGTATTTGTTGTGATATGTACATACTCTTTTGGAAAATTCCCTTTAGAAGGTGTATTTTCTGAGTAAGAATTATATACGCAACTCCCCCAAAGATAAATATATGTTCTTATCTTTTAGATAAAGATAGGTACAGTATACTAGATTCAAAATAGCTTTTTTCAGAATGTTGATGATATTGTTGCTATATTTTTTATCAATGTTAATCTGATTTTGTTTCCAACTGGTGCGTGCTTGGTCTCGCTCAAATGTTTCAGGATAGTCTTTTTATTGTTTAGATTGTAAAATTTCATCAAGATGAACTTAGTAGGATTTATTTTTTCCTTTTGTTTTTAATTTGGGGCTTTTCATCAGAACATATGATGAATACGTTTTATTCTGTTACTATGTAGATTATTTTATCTCCCCCATTTCTTTTCCTTTTTTTAAAAAAAATTCTAAACAAATGTTCCCCCAGATCTCTCCCTCACATTCTTCAGGTTTCCCCTACACTTCCATCTCCTTCAGGCCACAGGGGAGTGTAATCATAGTTCTATTTTTCATTTTCCAGCTTTTTTTTTTTTTTTTTGATGTTTCAGCTACAGGCATTTTGCCATTTGGAGCATCAGTAAATAGTGATCGTGTTTTTTCGTTTTTTGCTTTTCAGAGATCTTTCTTGCCATGTTTTCACTGCAATTTGAGCACATTTCCCTTCAAACCAGTTTGAGGAAATCATGTATATTTTTAAATTTTATTTAATTTCAGGTGCTTATTTTTTGTAGTTTTATTTGCTGTGATTTTATCATTTCCCCAAGGGTTAATTCTACTTGTAGAACTTTGTAGTTACTATTATTTGTTCCTGTATGTGATGCCTTTGCTGTTGGTTTTCCTAAATATTTAGACATTCTGGCTGGCTGTTCCTAGCTGTGGATGGGGGTCCTAACCCCTAATGCACATAGCACTCACGTAACACATAGAGACTGATTACAGGAATTCTGGTTCTGCAGTGTGTGTGAGGTGGAGATCCTGTGTCTGGGGCAGAAGCTCCAGGAGTCCAGGTCCTTTATGTCGGCAGAGCTTCTCCTCAGCCCCACGCTGCCTCTCCAACCTCAGCGAGTTGGAGTTTCCCATGTCCAGAGCCACTTTAGAGAGCTGCCAGTGGCTTGATCTGGGGGTCAGGCAGGAATCTGTAGCGCTGAGAAGCAACCTCCGTTTGTGACAACAAGGATGTGGGTGGACACTGAGGTAAATGTTTTGATATCTTCTAGCTAATCACCTCGACCGCTATCTCCATTCTGTCCTTTCCTCTGGCTCTCACTGTTGCTGTTCTTTGGATTACTTTAGAGGACAGCAGGGGAGGGAAACTCTGCCTGACCCTGTACTCCTTCTGTTTGGGTTTGTGGCTTCCTTAGTGCTCCTGTGCCCTACTTGCATTGTAGTCTGAACCACTGTCTGTCCTCCAGAAATCTGGCCAGTGACATCATTTTTAAAATCACCAATCTGCTAAACTTCACTTATTTATATCATATATGGTTTCTGGGACCATATATAGTGGGACTTTTTCCCTATAGAATAATCCTTTATATCCAATTAACCAATATGAACTGGAAAGTTGACTCTTTTGTATAGGATTTTAATATGTACCCAGGGCTTTTCCTTTTATTATTCTCTCTGTTGAGGAACATGGAACGATGGTCTCTAGTCAGGTCGGAAGCATTCTGAGATATGCCACCAAGCACTCTTTCCTGCTCTCTGAGACCCTGGTGAAGGCACATGTTAAATGTCCTTTACCTTACTGTGAAAATATGGGGACTGTGTTAATCTCATGTTTTAGCAAATATAATCACAAAAGGTCCAACCATGAGCATATTTCTTAAAACATACTTTAGATTTATCTTGGGAAGTTTAGGGCCCTCTATATGTAAAGCACTCCTGCCTATCCAGATTAGGTTCCCACAAATTTACTCATGCTGTGTAACATTTTTCACTTTACTAGACTTTCACACCAATATTTATTTTTGAACCTCCTGACAGTTTTCATCATAGCTGTGGACTATTATCCTTATAATTTGACACACAAAAAAACTGATTCAGACAAGTTATTTGCCAAGTTATACAAATAAAAAAAAATAAAAGGAAATCAGCCCTCAAACCCTGAAGTTCCTTCTTTGAGTATAATGCTTTGCCTCATGTGGATTTCTTTATGACTGAGGTAAGAGCATTGTCATTAGACCAAAGCTGATTTTGAATCTAGATATGTATCTATGAGGCTAGATAGGAATTGATCTAGACCAGGGGTTGGACTCAATATTTACTGAGAAGAGTATGTCCCACTGTGACAGATTAAGTTTTTATATATTATTTTGAAAATCATGAAAACACTTACTCCTTAAAGAAGCACCTCTAAGAAAACCATGTGAACTATTGTTGGAATTATTTAGCATGACTGAGGATAGATATTAACCCCGTACTTTGTCTCAGTCCGCTTTATTGAGCGATCCAGGAGAGCAGGTGGAAGCACTGTGGGCCAGCTGAGCTCCAGAATTAGACTGGGCACAGTGTCATTTCCAGTGCATTTTGTTGGTCAAAATAATTCATAAAGCCTCTCAGGTACACAGGTACAGGAAGACTTGCAGCATTGTATGAAAGGGTTGTGAATGCAGAGAAGAGAGTAACTGGCACCATTCTGCAAACAATCTACCACACCTAGTTATTGAACCCATGCCTCAGTTGCTGTGGATGCTGGCCACAAAAGGGTCACAGATACCTTTGGCTGTGATCTGAATTGTTTCTCCCCAGAATTGGTATTTTAAAACCCTGGCCCTCACTCTGACTGTATCTGCTCATATAGACTTCAGGAGGGAATTCAGGTTAAATGAGATCATAAAGATGGGGCCCCAATCCAATAGACTTTGACTTTAAAGGAAGAGAGAAAAATATATTTTTCCTCCTCTAGTTCTGAAAACACAGTAAGAAAGCAACCATCTACAAGCTAGGAAGTAGGCCTTCAGCAGCAAGCAACACTACTAGTTTAGATCTGGAGTTTCCCTCCTCCAGAATTGTGAGAAAATAACTTTCTTGTCTATAAGGCATATAATCCAAGATGTTTTGTTATGCTGCCTTAATTGACTAACACACTTCGGGTAGGTGGGTGCAATTGGCAGAAAGTGATGAATGCTTATAGGATAACAAAACGCCAGTTCCTTCGCTCCAGGGAAAACACCAGTGTGGTGTTACTTAAGCTCCAGTCTCCCTGTGGATCAAGGCAAGGACAGACTTAGTCCGAGACCACATCCTTTCTCTGCCTGTCCCCTCCCACATCTTCCTCTCCTCCACCCTTTACAGGTTTTTCCTGAAGAGAACTCCCTTAATCACTCCCAGGCACCCAGTTCCCTCAGTCAGGACTCACTTTTAGGATCCCCACCAAGACAGATGTTACATACTGATGAGCTATTTAGGGAAGACACTTGTCATTAGTACATATTTATAAGCATAGCTGCATATTTTTAGCTTACTGATAGTCTCTGAAATTTCAAAATGCTACTTTACACTTCGGTAAACATAAGTTATTAACATTTGCTACATGCTTGCTAGGCTCTGAGCTGAGCATGTAACATATGATCTCATTTAATCCTCCCTATGACCGTTTAAGATAGCTACTATTATTAGTTATTATTAGTTTTTTACTTTGAATGTTTTGTAACTCATTTGATATCTGGGCTTTTGATCTACTCCTCTTTGCTGTAGCAACAAAAGGCTTCTGGACCTGCATAAAAATAGCCTTTGACACATGGCATTCAGGAAGCACCTGATGAATGTCACAGACAAGACAACTTGACCTTCCTTCAACTTGGAAGACCAGGCCTTTCGGGGTACATCATAGAGCAGTTCTGAGAGGGAATGCTAATGGCCAAGGAAAAACTCTTCAAAACATTGGATCTTTCATTGAAGTCAGTGGGTCACAGGGATGCGTTATTCTGTGTTGCAAAGTGCTTTGCTGAATAACATATTTGGAGTCTACGCATACTTACTTCAGCTTTTAGGAGGTCGTATCCTCTCCAGTTTTCAGTCCGTAGGGTCCCTTCATTCGCATAATAAATATTTATGTTTTCGTCCTCACTAGTTACGTTCTTTCTCCTTTTCTCCCTTTCTATAATGGTCGCAAGCATCATAGGAAGATGAGAAAGAGTCAACAGCGACTGTTGAAGTCAGTGAATCCCTGATCTCAGCAGCTGCAGCAGGAAAAAGGAAATCTTGTAAAGGGCGGGTCAAGGAACGCCACCAATTCTTTGCTAGTTGCGTGGCAATGCTTTGTCTTTTTCAGTTTAGGTGGAAATGGCCTCTGACTTGCAGGGAAAACCCAGAAAGGAAGACCAGATAAGACTGTGTTTGGCATGGTACTAAGCCAGAAGCAAAGTTTTGAGAGGTTAAATGAAATCTCCCTGAGCTTATACAAGTAGGAAGTAGTGCATTTTGAGAATCTGAACATGGGTGCTCCACTGCCTGCTGAGAGAACGTGAAGTGAGAGAGGGTGACACAAAGGCCTCTAAAGGCCTCCTGGAGAGAAGCCACATGGTGCAGTTTCTTGCCTAAGAAGAAAAAAGAGCAGAAAATTCCAACAGGTGGCATTCCATGTGGCTTTCCTGATTTCACTGACCTGAGGTAAATTCCAGCAAGTTCAGTATAAGGAGATTTTTGCTGAATTTATAAAATGAAATATATTAGTTATCCAGATGCAAAACAGGCATTTGAAAATGAAAGCTTGAGAGACAGGCTGAACAGTGAATGTGTTTCTGAGTTTGGGTGGTTTGAAACTTCTGTTAAAATGGACCAGAAGCCACAGAGAGGCTTAAATGTGAGAGCCTTTATTTTCCAATGTCTGGTTCTGAATATCAAAGAAGCTGAACTGTTCTTGCTTACCACTTTGCCATTGTCCTCTTAGAGCCTTTATATGAAAAGTTTCTCTGAAAGTGAACCAATAAAAATAATTCTTTCAGTGAAATAAAAAGAACCTAAGTTACCAGAAGATTTGGTTCTTGTTCTGCAAGGAACCAGAGGTTGAAGCCTGCCACTGGGCAGTCCACAAGCTGGCCCTAGGAGAGGGGAGATTTTGGCACGGTGCCTGTGAATGCCACACCTATCTGCATGCACGCAGGCAGGAGCCTGAGGAGTAGCTCATGTTCCCAGAGACCATGTGTTTCATCTCAGAGAAACACAATCACCCTGTGCCCCTTGAGTGCATAGTCACGTCTCAGCGTTAGTGGATTTTTACATGTTCATAAATATTAAAGACAAAGCCAACTACTGATTCCTACATCCACCCAGGCTTACATTTCCGCCTTTCAGCAGGCAGCCGGGGAATGCAGGTTGCCTCTTTTACCTAAAATGCAAGTGTGCATTCAAGGCAGAGGTGAGGCAAGAAGGAGGAGCATAAGCAAAATGATTGGATGAGATCAAAAAAGAATAGGGGCTTGGAGAGCAGTCCTTGGCAGGGAGCCCAGACCAGTTTCAGGAGAGGGACAGAACCCCGCAAGAGCACTTCCTTCTGTAGGTTAAAAAAATAAATCCAACCATCCTCTAAGAGGTGGTCTATTCATCCTGTGCAGCATTAGGTCATTCATTTGAAAATTGCAGGTAGTAATAAAAACAGTAGTCATTTTCTTAACTCTGAAATGAATGGGCCTCTCCCTACTACACCCACTTCACATCTAAGTCATATTAATATTATCCTATGTGTGGGTAGTTTCCCAGGATATTTTGGCCTGGGCAAAAGTGTGAAGCCTGTTGTTCCTTCTCTAAAACTTTTATACTATCTACTTCAGTTTCTCTCAGCCTACGACCTTTAATAGAAGATAAAAGATAATCACCGTCTAGGCTAGGAAGCAGCATTCTTTCATAAGCATTATTGCAGGAATTTAGCAAAATCCTAAGTCAGCTTTGATCCTAGAATCCAAAAGTGACTTATGATTTTCTTGCCTTTCTGAGGTCTTCAGTTCCCTGCCCCCAGAGGACTTTGGAAGTTTCCAAAGAGTTCCACATTATCAGTCTGACTGGCCTTCCTGCTGGAAACAGATAAATCCAGCCTTTTCTTTTTACTTTGAGAGCTCAAGAAAGCTTAAACTTGTGTGCAGGTTTTGCCTTAGATGTCTAGGTTTGTTACTATGAATTATTTTATCATGTAAAACTTTCCTGATGCTTATACAACCTGTAATAAGATGATAGTCCTTTGAACTCTGGGCAGGTGTATGGTTTATAGCACAATATTTTAAGATAGAATTTGTCTTAATCTTCCAGTTAAGCCTCTTAATACAAATAGAGCTGCAGAGAGAACAAATGCAATTCACTTACGAGTTGTTTGTCTAGTTAACAGTAAGTACGCAAATCAGTTTCCTGTTCACACAAAGGATTTTCTTGTACTCGAAATCTTTGACCAAGGGTTGGAGTTTTACAGGGAATTCACATTAGTTATCTGTAGCACTCTGTGCACCCAGGATGTGAAGTGACTTAGTGCGCAGCTGATTAGGATCAAATAAGCCTCTAGCTTGAGTTAGAAAAGGACCTTTGTGTTTCCATCAGGAAAGGCATCACAAGGGGTCCACATGGCAACAGAGATTCAGCACAGTGAAAGGTACTAGGAAGTTGGAGGGCACACAGAGGAAGGGGAACAAAAGTTTATTGTCAAGATAAACTTAAAACAAGGGGTTGCAAGTGGTCCACTTCCCAAGGGTTTCTGTTGAAGATCCTCTACTCCCTCTTTTCCCTCATATATATTTTTCTTTTAGAAACAGGAGAATATTCACATAATTAAGTATTTTCAAAGAGATTCTTGATCCTTAGATCCATCAAAGATTGCATTGTCACGAAAGATATGCTGTGCAAGGACGGGTAGCTGCAGACCGCCAACCTGAACATCGTGTGCTAAGGGTTGCATGGCATCTTCTGAGCATGGCTATGTGCGCCTTTCACAGGACACTGGGACACAGCACTTCACCCAAGTGCTGTAACTGCCCTCCTCAACCCCCGCTGTGCACACACAGGCGCATACACAGTGCTAGTGCTTTGTCCTTCTTGCCACACTCTTGGTATCGCTTCTGTTTACTTGTTTACCCTAAAATATGTCCCTTCAGCCCAAATAGATATAAGCTGCCTATTTCCAGGAGGAAAGGAAGCTTGTACAGAACCAGAAAGACACAGGTAGCATAGTCCCCTTTTTTCTTTAAGGTACCAAGGATCAAATCTAGGGTGTCCTACTGCCAAACTGCACTCACAGTCCTTTTTTTTTTTTTAATAATTTTTTTATTTTAAAGAGAAAACAAAATAACAAAAACAAAGACAAAAACAAAACACCACAGAAACTATAAAAAACAATACAGAATTGCAAAACAAGATGATAGGAAATCTACAGTGGTTGTTGTATTATTGTCATCTTCAGAGTGGTTGCTCAGATTACCAGATATACACATGCAAGATTGATCAAACAACTAAACAGTAACCTCCTTTCAATAAAGCAGTAGATGTTAGTAATACAGTTATCTTACCTATCTATATTTCCCTTCCTTCTTCTTTCCCTCATCTCAGTTGTTCCTTCCTTTGAGCAATTTCTTTCCCTTTCATAATACCTAGTGTATATTTTGGGTTATATTTACTCTTTCAGGTTCTTACAGTAAGGAGACAATACAGTGTTTACACATGTGGGTCTGGTTTATTTTGCTTATGAGTATAGTTTCTAGTTGCATCTCTTTACCTATAAAAGCCTCGAGTTTTTCTTTCTTTATAGCTGAGTAATATTCCATTGTATAAAAATACCATATTTTTCTTATCCACTCCTTAGCTGATGGGCATTTGGGTTGTTTCCAAAATTTTGCTATGACAAATTGTGCTGGTCTAAATATGGGTGCACGTATATCACTGTGGTATGATGTTTTTAATTCTTCTGGGAAAATATCCAGAAGGGGAATGACTGGCTTAAATGGAACCTCTAATTCTAATTTTTTGAGGAACCTCTAGACTGATTTCCAAAGTGGTTGCACCATTCTACACTGCCACCGACAGTGGAGAAGAGTTCCCTTTTCCCCACATCCCCTCCAGCATTTGTTGTTGGTTGATTTCTTGATGACAGCCATTCTTACTGGGATGAGATGAAATCTCAGTGTTGTTTTAATTTGCATCTCTCAAATGACCCACGATGTTGAACATTTTTTCATGTAATTATTTGCCATTTGTATTTCTTCATCTGAGAGGTGCATATTCATCTTAGAGCCCATTTTAGGATTGGGTCTTTGAATTTGGGGGGCTGAGTTTTTTCAGTTGTTTATATGTTCTAGATATAAACCTCTAGAGCAAATCACTGCTGTATGATAGGGGAGTTGCTGGCTACAGACAGGGGAAATTGAAAAAGGAGGTGAATCTTTAACTTAAAAAACTTATTACAATTAACAGACACACTGCCAAAAAGTGTGTCCTTTGTCTGAGAGACAGTTAGCTAAAGTGCTTTTCCACCCTGTGGGTTGTCTTTTTGCTCTATTGGTGATTTCTTTTGAAATACAAAAGCTTTTTAATAGGATGAGATCCCAGTTGTTGTTGAGTCTTTCAAATGTTCCCCATGCCGTTTGGGTTTTGTTCATGAAGGCTCTTCCTACCCTGACATCTTCAAGGTTTCAACCTACATTCTCTTCCAGTATATTTAGTGTTGCTCCTTTAACATTTAGATCTTTGATCTGTTTTGGCTTTAGTTTAGTGCATGATGTTAGGAAGGGGTCTAGTTTTAGTCTTTGGCATGTGGAAGGCCAGTTATTCTAGCACCATTTACTGAAGAGGCTATCTTACTTCCAGTGAACATGTTTGGCCCCTTTGCCAAAGATAAGGTTGCTGAGTGTGTTTGTAGTTGTGAGCACAGTCCTTTTTATTTGTCTCAGCCTCCCAAATTGAGTACCTGGAATTATAGGCCTTTTTCGTCATGTTTGCCTACTATGGGTTCTTAAAATCAAATGCTGCTGGCTTAGTAGCCAACAAAAACATTAAGAAACATCCCTGTCGAACCAGCAGCTTCTCTTGTGGGCAAATCAAGGGAAATGTGAATACTATGGAACTCTTTCTGAGTGTGCATTTTAGAAAGCAAAGAAACATCACCAGAGTTTGAAGCAGTTCACAGACACAGCCCCGCCCACATCCACCCTGGCACCATGGCCGGCGGGCGTGGAGAAAGGTTGGGGCAGGGGAAAGCGGGGCGATCTCTTCAGGGCTAGATGCATTGGAAACCACGGGGAAAGGCAAACCTCTAGAGCAAGTCACTGCTGTACGATGGGGAGAGCCACTGGCTACAGACAGGGGAGATTGACGAAGGAGGTGAATCTTTAACTTAAAAAACTTATTACAGTTAACAGACACGCTGCCAAAAATGATGGGATGAGTGTGTTTGAAGCCAGGGGAGTGCATTTTGAGAGAGATTAATGGTAATGTCTTTTTACTGTAATACATTTTTTAAAAAAATTTAAACATTCACTGTAGTTTTTGATCACACCATGTATAAAGCTACATCTGGTGTATTGTCAAGGTACAGAACGTTTTCATCACCACAAGGGGCTTCATTGTGTCCTTTTGTAACCACACCTTTTATTTTCCCTGACCCTTGCACCTGACAACCAGTGATCTGTCTTTCATCTGTAGTTCTGCTTCTCTGAGAAAGTTGTCATTCACTTTTGTTTTGTTTTGCTTTGTTGAAACAGGGTCTCGCTATGTCGTCAGGCTGGTGAACTCATGGTGATCCTCCTGCCTCAGCCTCCACATCCAGCCTGTCATTCACTTTTGAAGAATAACTTTGTTGATATAGAATTCTAACTTGGTTCTGCTTCTCATTCAGTATTTTATATATTTCATTCTACTCTTTCCTTCCTTGCATGTTTTTTTTTTTTCTGATGAGAAGTGCAATGTTGCTTTTCTCTGCTGCTCTACTGATAAGGTGTTTTATGCTCTTGGTTCATTGAAGAAGTTGTTTGTATCTGCTTTGTTCAGTTTAAATATGATATGTATAAATTTGTGGAGATTATGTGTTTATTTTGGTATTACTTTACTTGACACAATAAGTTTCCTGAATCTGTGGCTTACAATTTATTAATTCTAGAAGCTTGTCCACTATTAATTCAAATATTCCCAAAATATCTGGTCATTTTACTTACTTTTGGTTTACAAATAAATTTTAGAATAGTATACATAATCTTACTGAGATCTACTAGAAAGTGTTAAACCTACTGACATCTTCATATCGAGCCCTGTGCTCCATGAATACAATATGTCCTTGCATTTGTCCAGACCTTGTTTGATTTCTTCCAAGAGCATTTTGTAATGTTTGCCATACAAGTTTTGTACATGTTTTGGTATATTTACAACTAAGAATTTTGCTTAAAAAGTGGTGGTCATGAGCTGGCGATACAGTATGGTGTGGGGTGCTTGCCTTATGTGCTCCAGGCCGTGGGTTTGATTCCCAGTACCAAAGGGGGGGGATGATTCATTGTAATGTATTTTCCCTCATTTTGGTGTTTTTATTATAGGCTTATTTCTGCTATGTACATATAATTAATTTTAAAATTTTTATCTTATCTCTGTGCCCTTGTGAATTTACCTTTGTCCCAGGAATCTTTTTGGCAGATGTTTGGGATTTTGTACAAACTTTTAAGCAGGGACAATTTTATTTATTTTCCAGGCCCTCATTTCCTTTTCTTGTTTTAATGCATTGTCTGTAACTTCCAGTGCTATGGTGAATAAGAGTGGTGAAACAGGACAGCCTTGTCTTGTTCCCAGTTTTAGTGAGAAAGCATTGAGTCTATCATCACTGAGTGTAATAGTGCCTGTAAGTTTTCTGTAGGTCCTCTCCATTGAGAGAGTAAGTTCTTATTTTATTTTCTTCAGTGCTTGAGATGCCACTGAGGGCCTCACAAATGCTAGGCAAGTAGCCTACCATTAAGCTACATCCCAGCTTTTTCATTTGAGAGCACACTGTTAAGTTTTTGTCTATCACTTTTTCTCAGAGTTTTAGTCAGGAAAGGATATTGAATTTGGTCAGATGACAATTTTTCCTGAATCAGTTGATACAGCCATTTGATTTTTCTTCTTGAGCTTGTCAATATGGTAGATTACATTGATTGAATTTTGAAAATTATACAACTCTTGCATCCTTGGAATAAAACTCCTTTGGCCATAGTGTGTGCTTACTCTTCCTGATTGTGGAATCATGTATGCTAATATTTTCTTAAGGACTTTTTGAGTTGTATTGGCTTTAGTTTTCTTTGTCTAGTCTTGAAATTGGGGTAGCACTAGCTTTGTAAAATTAATTTGAATGTATTCGTTCTTTGTCTTTAATTTCATGTTAGGCCATGATACTTAGATGTTTGACCAAACATTATTTTAAGTGCTTATTTGAGGTGCTACTTTTTAATATATAAAACATGAAGTAAAACAGGTTGCCCTTTGTAATATTGGTGGATATCATCTAACTCCCAGCGAAGGAGGGGGCATTCTGTTAACAGACAACCTCTGAATGTGAAATGCAGCTTCACTTCTTCCCTGGGGCTCAAGCCTGCTGGCCTACTTGGCAGCGTTTCCACTGGCCTGCTGCCATACTCACACAAGCCGATTCCTTAAAAGAAATTGCTGTGTCTCCCCTCCATGTAAAATGTGCAGCTTCCATATGATCGGATGGATGTCTCTTACTGGTTCTGTTTCTTTGGAGAACTCTTGACTGACACAGACCTATATTGGGGTCTGTTTTTCTTAAAATGCTTGCTAGAATTTTCTGGCAAAGCCACTGGGCCTGAAGGTTTCTTTTCTGAGATTTAATCATTAATTCAGTCCCCTTTTTTTTTTTTTTAATTTAGAGGACCATTTAAATAATCTGTTTCATTTTTGGCTGAATTTTGATAGTTTGTGCTTTTTAAGGAACTAGTCCATTTCATGTAAATTGTCAAATTTAAATTTATGAAGTTAGTGGCCCTGAATCAAGGCCAGCAGTTTTCTATAGCAGTTGGTTTCAAGCAGGAGCCTAAAGTGGTATCTTTCTATGGTCTGTTGGCCATTTCAGAACTTTAGAAATGTAATGGTCAATTCACTAGAAAGTAACAAACAACTAAATAAATTTTACGAGAGAACTTCAAGATGGCGACCGGGTAGGCAACAGAGAGAGAACCTCCCGGAGGAATGCCACTCAGACAAAGGAATATAGGAATATAGCAACATGTGAAGGACAGAGGAAAAGAGGGGGGTATCCTGAACTCAGGAAGGATCTGAAATGGGAATTGAAGCCCCCGGATAGACTAAGTAAAACCTCTGCTGGAGGAAAGGATTGGAGATCCCCCTGGCACACTCGGGGGGGAGAGGAGAAGGAGGAAGTCACTTCTCCAAGCACACCCATGGCCCACACCCTCGTTCCGGCATTCACAGCTTCGGCTTCGGGGGCCCACTCTCATGGAAGCCTCCTGACTCGGCCAGGGGAGAGCAGAGTTCCGAGAGCTGGTCCAGGGCTGGAGAGAGGAGGGTGCAGCCAGGGGAGGAGGCGATGGCAGTCAGTGGCAGTTGTCGAACCCAGTGTGAGAATGAGAAGTTACGACAGCCACTGGGGCAGAGTCCCCACCCTGCGGCAACCTTCCTAATCAGCGCCTGGAGAGAATCAATGCAACTAGTACACAGCCCACCATGCCCGGCTCTGCGCCTGCCTCGAGGTGGTGGCCCCCTGCCTCTCTGCTGGGTGAGCGGCTACTGGTGGAGAGCAGTGGGGAACCTCAGCGGTGAGCCGCAGCGGCTCCCAGGAATCTGGCCAAGGAGTGGATGGGGGCTCCAACACCACAATGGGAGGGAGATGCAGATGGAGGTGGATCATGTGCCTCCACACCCTTCTCACTCCAACATCAGGCAGGAAGCACAAACTGGGTTGCCGGGACTCAGCTCCCACCCTGAACTCTCTCTGGGAGCACCTTGAGTCTCGGCGGCTTGAGCAAGCACTGCCTGTTCCTGGCAACAATGGGACGAATCCACAGTCTTCAGGACTCACCCCAAACTATTAATGTGAGCACCAAGAGGGTCTCCTTACAGCTTGCACATATGAACCTTGCAGGAATCCACAGCAACAAATTAGATGAAAAGCAGCAGACTGGGAGTCTGAAAAACAACATACTCTATACAGCAGACCTGAGAAAATCCTCCAACTCTATTCTAGAACTAATCTTTAAACTCAGTTCATACCCTGAACTAACACAGTGAGAACAGGCCGGGAGATTTCAAGCCCTTATACAAAGCATCATAAGTTCGTCCAATGCCCAGCTGCAAGGGGTGAGGAACGGTAATACTGGAGATCAGGAGGAGGGAGGAGGAGAAGAAAGGGCCTCTGGCATCGAGGCAATGGGACAGAGCCAAACGGGTCAGTGAGGGAACCCAGATGTGGGCACATACCCTGTGGCTGCTCCACTGTTGGCCCTGCGGCTGCTCCACTGAGGGCCCCGTGGCTGCTCCGCTGAGGGCCCCATGGCTGCTCTGCTGTGGGCCCTGTGGCTGCTCCACTGTGGGCCCCACCGCTGCTCCGCTGTGGGTTGTGCTGAGGGCGCCCCACCAACTGGACCCGCCCCCACCCATAGCACAGTGACGGGGCAGAGCTGGGTGGTTCGCTGTGAGCATAGGTGCTTTTCCACCTCCAACCATGGCAGTTTGTATACACCCATGTATGCTATAGTATAGTCTGGGGTAGCTATATCTCTTCCCAAGGTGAGAGTCGGGGGGTATAGATCAACCCAGGAATATAGTTATTATCACAGGGAAGATGACTGATTGAGTGGTAGGGCAACGGAGATGAGGAAGGAGAAAATTGAATGATCCAATGGGCCGTCATCTGTGTAACTGAGTAACATGTGAAGGTAACATTATGTAGGACAGCATCCAGAGCTAATTCCCTTCTATGTTTTCTATAATTTGTATTTACTCAATCGTTTTTGTATTAACAGAAGTGAAGATAACTTTATGTTATGCAGCATCCAGTGCTGATTCCCTACTATCTTCTCTATAATTTGGTATTTCCTTTTATGTTTGTGTGTTAACTAGTGTGAAGATGACATTATGTAATACAGCATCCAGTGCTAATTCCCTGCTATGTTCTGTATAATTTTGTATTTTCGATGTTGTTTATGGCTTTTCTGGTTCATGTCTCCATCCTTTTGTCTTTAAAATTAAAAAAAAAATAAATAAATTTATGAAGTTGTTCAGTTTTGTTTGTCTGTTTGTTTTTGCAGTGCTGGGGATAAAACCCAAGGCTTCACATGCATGGGCCAACTCTGTGCCCTGAGGTGTGTGCTCAGCCCCCATGTACTCGTACCCCCCGACGTTTGTGCCTCTTGTATTTCTGTGTAACCATTTCTCTAATAGGGTTTAGTTTTGCCATTTGATTTCTTAGTTTCTGTTGGTTCTTTTTTTTCCCTGCCTTTACTTGGGTTGAATAGCTTTTAGAATTCTGTGTGGATTTGTCTATATCATTTTTAGTGTATTTCTTTATATAGCTTTTTTAGGGTCACTGTAGATATTAAAATCTACTGTCAGAGATGGGAAAGTATTGCACACTTCCTAATGCAGTTTTAGTGAGTTTTCTTAATCATGTGTGGATTATTTTTAAGGTGAAAAGAGTACTATTATAATTTTATTACCCAATCTATTGTGATTCTGATGAACTCTTTCAAAGAAATGGAGAGCAGTGTTTGTAAAGTGCTGTCTGACAGGGAAGAAAATTAAGTTACTTGTTTTATAAGCCACTGTGATGCTTCCTTATTGCAACATGACTTCCATCATCAGAAAAGAGAGAAGGGAGAGGACGGCTTCGCTCTGTGGTAGAGTTTGTGCCTAGAATGCAAAGGCCCTCAGTTAAATCCCCAGCACTAGGCATAAAGTCAAAGGAAGAAGTATCTAGGAGCACTTTTGTGTCTTAGACACAGTGGATGTTCTTTCTTCAGTTACCCTACTTTAGGGAAAATTCTAAACAAACTCATTCTAGAAAAAATTCCATAAGACACATTTTATAAGAAACCTCAGTCACTCTCATTAGGTTAGTTGAAAATAGCTCAAACGTTCAGCTCTCTCTTTCCTTTATCCGGATATGGGGCTAAAGAAGTTTAGACTGCAGCTCTGTGCTCAATTTTCAACCATCATAGTTCTTGTGCTACTCAAGACCCGGCTGAAACAAACAATGTATCCAATGGTGTCCAATGCCAACTATAGAAGAACCAAGAAAAAATGATTCATGTGTCTATTTTTCACTTAGTTACAGCACTTTTCATTTCCTCCAAAGACTTACTCCTGGACAGAATCTACTAAATGGGATGTTTGTGTGTTGGGACTTTCTGTGTATTTTTCTGGGCTGGAAAATCAGAAGTATTCCAACCTGGTGAGGGTTAACCCCAGTAAGGGTCTAGATGTTTTTTATTTTAATTACTAAAAAAAAAAATTAAGTAAGTAGAGACATAGTTTCTTTTTTAATCTAATTCTTTTTTTTTTTTTAAATAAGTAGCAAGTTATCCAGTTCTGACTGAAAATGTAGCAGATGGGAAGGGGCTCTCAAATTAGACGTCACTGCAGAGGCTATTCAATACTTCACTGGTGCTCGGGGACCCTCTGGTGTAGTTTAATGGATGAAATAACTCCCTCTGTTAGAGATAGCCCTTCCACTGCCTGCATGCCTGACTCACGGGACACTGACGTCTCTGGAAAAAATTGCTCTGGATCAAAACTGTGGACCAAACAGCAAGCAAGAACAAAAAATTTTCTATCTTCACTATTTCAACTTGTTAAAGTTTATAATAATAAGTCATTTAGGGATCCTTATAAAGAGAGTTTAAGTTTCTATGGCAAAATAGCAGGATTGGGTGACTCGTGGGGAATAATCAGGTTAATTGAAATTCTTGGCATCTTTGCCAAGGGGATCAGGTGGAGAAGAAAGGGACTCACAGCACTTCTCCGTTCCTAGAGCTTCCTCCAGGCGCCTAAATATCAGTCTGCTACAACTATATATGACCTTGCTCGCGGAAGGCCACTTTCCCTTGCAAAGTAGCATTCATCCACTCTAGAATGTCTGTACCATGGGGGGTTAAAAATCCCACAGACTGACTCTAACCTACGTATTTATAAAAGGAAAATACCTCTCCTGTTTTCTTTTTAGGAGCCATTTCTTGAAGCTAATATTTAACAAATCTAAAACATATAGCATACATCTCTGATGCAGTAATAAGAAACTATTACAAAGAAATCTTTTCTAAATCTAGCCATCTGACATAATGGAGAGTCTACAGCATGTATAATAATTTATTTATGATAAATACTAAGTAAATATTTGGTGAGTGAGTGAGGGTAGATATACTCTGATTACTAATCTGTTCTTTTTTTTTTTTTTTCCGGGACCGGGGATCGAACTCAGGGCCCTAGTGCTTAGCGGCAAGCACTTAGCCCACTGAGCTGTACCTCCAGCCCACTAATCTGTTCTTAAAAGTGGGTCATTTTACCCAAGTTGACGGTGTGGTTTGAAGCTTTCTTCTCCAATTTTTTTTTTTTTTTTTTGGCGGTACTGGGGATCGAACTCAGGACCCTGCACTTGCTAGGCAGGCGCTTATTCCACTGAGCTATATCCCCAGCCCTCTGCTCCAATTTATAGTGGTACTGTTGTCATCTCTGGATGATGGTGGTATGGCAGAGAATGGCACTGTTTAATCACAACTACTCCTGTATAAGTTACTAGCAACTGGATTTCTAAACTTAAACTTTTAATTCATCTTTGGAGAAGTCTTACTTTATATAAGAAAAGTCCCAAAAGGGTCATTTAATTTAAGAATGCAAATACCTACTTCTTGAGGGTAAAGCTGTCCTGTATTCAAACGAGGATGCACAGATGGAGATCCTGGGCGGTCCATGAAGTGATGTATGTCAAGGACGTTTGCTCCTATGTAAGGGATGGATAAGGTTGTTGGGTGCCATAGAAGATATTTTTTATGCTCACATAACCTAGGTTCTAGCACACAAGAGTTGGATTCTGTGAGGTAAAACCATATCCTAGGGGTTGAGTGGAGTTTTCTTCAGGAGGAAAAGAATCTTGTTACCATTAATCATCCTGGGATTCAAAATGGTGAGAGAAAGGGAAGATTTGTGGTTCTTTCTGGGAAATGAATATTATATGAGTGAAATGCCAAGAATGTATAGTAGCTGAGCTAGTATCTGCTGGGAAGAAAGCAGAACTTTAAATCTTATGTGTAGGCCTGTGGTAACTTGAATTTGCTGTGTGAGTTTTTGTACCCCATCTTGCTTATTCCCAGGCACTTAATAAAGCTTTATTAATACCACTGCCTCTGTTGCCTGTGCTTAAAGGAGTTAAAGAGTGGCAGGATGGCAGATGAGTCGGGATAGGGAGTGGGCAGTCACAATAGGAGATGACAGCTTTCTCTGAGCTGCAGTGGTTCAGGCTGAGAATGGTGTGCTAAAGTGTGGTCTCACCAACATGGTAGATTTATGAAACATAAAAATATATTGCCACATTTTTGTTTCAGTTTTAAGTGGAGTTTATAACACTAAGAGATAAGGGGTTGTTAATAAACACAGTAAAAAATGGACATCTGATTGATATGAGGCATTATCCTGCACACATCGCTTTGCCACATTTTCATCAGTGTCTTAGAGAGAACTCAAGGGAGGTAGCTCCTACAAGAATTTTTGGGTGGAGGTGTAACACCTGTGTGATTTTTATTCTGCATATGATCTTTTAATAGCATGGCTCATGGGAATCTCAGTGAGCAAAGTCTGCACAAATTCTTTCCTTTTCTTTATTTTTGACAAAAATTGTAAATTTTGAAACTGAGCCCTCAGGACAAGAGCTTCAGTCTGTCATTCTGAGTCTTTCATTTCCCTGACCTTATTCCAGAGTTCTTTGAGCAACTTCTCTGTCATCTGATGATGCTGAGTTTTTTGGAGTCCCTTACCTTTCCATGCAGCTTGATTCTTACATGTCTGCTGTGAGGCCACATCCAAGCAGCATGAAATATGGGATTCTTGGATAGTCCTGCTCTGCTGGGCCTCACTCAGAACATAACCTGCCTGATGTCCCATATGACCAGTCCATCTGAGAGCCTGTGTCTTTAAAGCCATGTCAGGTAGTAGGCATGGGTAGAGACAATCCTTCCCCATCTCCTTGTTTTCTTCTCAGAGGAAGATTCTCAATCCTTCTTACCTCAAGTGATTTATGTTTCAGACTCAAAGCCCTGGAAAGGAAGTACCTTCTGGTCATCCTGTGCATTCCCTTTCTCAGGAAGATGCTGGGTCCTGGGTGAGGGAGCCTAGAGCAGGCTATCTTTTAATGTGGGAATCCAATGAAATAAACATAGGAAAAAATGCACTAATAACTGAAAAAGCGTTTGCTATAGGATAATAAAAGATTTCTGAGCATTGTTTCTTTTTTCCCAGCCAAAATTTAGTGGGATTTGGGAACCCCTGGCTAACATTTTTCTTATGGTGCCGTGTTGAAAATTTATCTATGTAAATGGATTTGAACTCTGAACACAAGGAATGGTCAAATTGGAATAAGCACATTAGACTTACATCTACTTCCAGAACTTGTTAGCTATATGACTTAGAGAAAACCAGGTCATTGTTCTAGAATGAGGGTGAACAAACTTTTTCTCTAAAGGGCTACATAACAACTATTCTAGGATTGCTGGCTATGGATTTCTGTCACAACTACTCCACTCTGCTATCATAGCAAGAAACAGGTCAGAGACAATATCTAAACAAATGAATATGATGTATTTCAATAGAATTTAATTTATAGACAGTGAATCTTAAATTCCATATGATTTTGTGTCACAAATATTATGCTTGATTTTCTGTACAACCATTAAATTTTTTTTAAAATTTTAAAAGTAAAAGAACAAAAACACTAACAAACATACACACACAGTAGCACAAGAACAGTACAAAAACCGAACTACAGATAAGGTGGCAGGGGATCAACAATGGTTGTTGTATTACACGTCAGTAGCTTCAAAGTGTATACTCAGGACAATACAAATAGACATACAAGGTTGATCAGACAACTAATCACCAATTATTTCCCACATCAATATGACATGAGACAACAGTGCAACCATGTCAGCCATCCCGCACATACATACATACCTACTCCGCTATCCCCCCCTTCCTCCTCTCCTTCCCTTCATCCCGATTGCTCTCTACCCTTGAGCAGTCTCCCTTCATACCTCCCGATCTATATTCTCACCTCCAGGTTCCTACACTAATGATACTATATGCTGTTTACATATGCACATCTGGTTTACCTCACTTATGAGTATGGTCTCTCATTGTGACCATTTGCCTATAAAAGCCCCTAGATTGTCTTTCTTTACAGCTGAATAATATTCCATTGTGTAAAAGTGCTACAGTTGTTTAATCCAGTCCTCTGCGGATGGACATTTGGGTTGTTTCCATGATTTAGCTATTACAAATTGTGCTGCTATAAACATGGGTGCACATATATCATAGTGATATGCTGTTTTCAGATCTTCTGGGAAAATACCCAGAGGGGGATAGCTGGGTTGAATGGGACCTCTAGACCTAGTTTGCTGAGGAATCTCCAGACCAATCTCCACAGTGGTTTCACCAGTCTGCATTCCCACCAGCAGTGCAGCAGAGTTCCTATTTCTCCATAGCCTTGCCAGCATTTGTTATTGGACAATTTCTTGATGCTGGCCAATCTTACTGGGGTGAGATGAAATCTCAATGTTTTTATTTGCATTTCTCGAATGACTAAGGATGTGGAACATTTTCTCATATATTTATTTGCCATTTGTATTTCTTTATCTGAGAAGTGTGTATTCATCTCAGATGCCCATTTCTGGATTGGGTCTTTGAATTTGGACAGGTTCATGTTTTTTAATTCTTTGTATGTTCTAGATAGAAGGCTTTTGTCCGAGAGACAGCCAGTTAGGATTTTTTCCCAAGCTGTAGGTTTTCTTTTTACTCTGCTGGTGATTTCTTTAGATGTGCAAAAACTTTTCAGTAAGATGAGGTCCCAGTTATTGATTCTTTGAAGTGTTTCCCTTGCAGTTTCATTTTTGTTCCAATCATTAAAATTTTTAAAAAAGTTTATCAAAAAATATAAAAGATCAGATTCTGATCTGATGGGCCATACAAACATAAGTGACAGTTGGGTTTGACCAATAGCTGGTAGCTATAGTTTGCCAGTTCCTGTTCTGCAGTCTGAGAATCTACCTCAGCAAGGCAGCTTTCCCACACACCCTGCAGGATTATCAGAACAGAGCTAAATTTTCAATTTTACTTTTTATATTTAAAGCAGTACTGCTGTCTATGCTAATTAAGAAGCTTAATTGCCTCTATTTTGGCTAAATTGAATATGAGAGTATCTGTAGCTAAAATCAACAATCTCAGCATTTTTTCCCTCTGTTTTAAGCTGTAACTCACTGCCACACAAGACAGCAGGCTGGTGTTGGACTAGTTCTTTTTCTGTCACTCTTCTGGGATTCATCGCCTGTGATATCATTCATTGAAAAAAGGTGGTATCAGAAAATATAATGCTGGTAACGGTTCTTTGTAACATTTAAGAAAATGGAGTCAAGAGGTATCAGGCCACATATTATGTAACTTTCCATCCAGGAATAGAAGGGTTGGTTATTATTGGAATTGAGCACTAAGGGTCATTTTTGTTACACAAACTTTAGCAAACACGTGAGTCTTACAGATGGAAATGTCAGACAATTAGAGTCAATTCATAGCACAGGTCTATGCTACTGAAAATGCTATTCAATGTGTGGCTTTGGGAATGATTTCTTTGGGAAGCTGGGAATAAGAATTACTCTTGTTTTACCATAAAATCCTAATTTCACTAGGTCTACGGAAATTGTGACCAGCCCTGTCTTTTGCTGTGAACTTTGTCATAGTGTCCTTGTGTTTTTATTTTAAAAAACATTATTTTCTATTCACCTTGATTCTCCGCTAATACCAAAACACTCTCCTATATCTGGGAAATCTCAATAAAATTTTTATTGTGAAGTTTGAGGGAAATTATAATAATTATTATTTATTCTTTATAATTCATCTTATTTTTAGTTTTTTCTTTTTCTTTTCCATCGTGTGTGTGTGTGTGTGTGTGTGTGTGTGTGTGTTCAAGCTCACTTGGGATTGAATCTAAGGTCTCACACATACTAGGTACATACTGTAGCTTAGTGAAGCTACATCATTAGCCCTAATTTTTAAAATTATTACAGTCAGACTTATAAAATCACAAACATTTGGTTTTTCAAGTCTTTTTTTAAAGAGCATAAAAAGTAAGAAAAAACATTAAAAACGATACACAATTTCAAAACAAAATGACAGGAAATTAACAATGGTTGTTATGTGTCATACTGTTATCTTCAAAGTAGTTGTTCAGATTTCCAGATATAAGAATACAATGGAGTATTAGTCAGCTATAAAGAAAGATAAACTTGAGGCTTTTATAGGTAAGAGGATGCGACTAGAGACCATGCTCATAGGTGAAATAAATCAGACCAACATGTATAAACATTGTATGGGCTCCCTAGTGTAAGGAACTGAAACAGCAAATAATATCTGAAAGGTACAATCGATATTGTGAAAGGGAAAAACTGCTAGGGAAAGGAGAAAAGAAAGAAGGGAAAATTTTATATATATATATATATATATATATATATATATTTATACACACACACACAAGATAGCTAAGATAATTGTACTACTAATTTCTCTTGGTTTAGTGAAAGGAACTTAATTTCTCCAAGTCTTTTAAGAAATGTTTTCTAATATCTTGTAGAATAATTTTGTCTTTAGTCTCTGTATTTGGTAATTGTCAAGTAAATATTTTTATGTAAGCTTACAATATTCATTGACTTTTCTCTATTTCATTAAAGCAAAACTGAAGAAGGTGATTGGATTTTGGGATAAGCACAGAGGACTGAAAGAGATCATTAAATTTGATTACATTTTTTCTTTTCCAGAAATTCATTTAAACAAAACTGTTAGTCTGTAGTTTCTTTGCTTTTGCTGAACTGAATCTTAGAACACCTCACTCACATTTCTAAGCTACCTCCACCAATGACTTGATTCTCTGCTAATCTTTAAAGTTTGCCATAATTTTGGTTTCCAGTGAAAATATTTGAGAGCACACACAACTTAATTCCCTAGTGGGGTGGTAAAAAAATGGAAATGAACTTGTAGAGACATTACATAGCATAAATGTTCATCTGGGAACCTTTCCACTTAGAAATTGCTCAAAGATCTTATCTCCCTCCTTTCTTCCCTCCTAAGCCCCGTATACCTCAAGAATTCTTGTCACTAAAGAACCACTATTAGATATTAGTCTGTTGACCCTTTGGACCAAATCTTCTTCAACTGTGGTTCTGAATAATTCTTGTAAATATGGTTTTATAGAGTAATATGATCTTTCATGTTTTCTTCTTTAGTGGCTGGTCCGTGGGTGTTTAGAGGTGATAAGCCCAATTAATTATTAATTGCCTATTACTTTATCTCCATTGTGAGGCTGTTTTCACAGTAAGGGCTAACCAGGGTATTTCAGGGAAATTGATCTAGCAGGTAACATCTCTTTGCAGGATGTGATGAAATTTTTTCCCACTCTCTCTGCCTTCCCTCTATGTCACCCCCAATATTGCATGGTATGAAGATAATCTTTGGTAAAATAAAGATTTCCAAGCTTGGTTAGCATAGGAGTACACTGAAATTGTGGAGACTATAGTTTGTCTTGGAAAAGGTTCACTCTTAACAAAAGGGAAAACTTTAGTTTTGCCTGATAAGTACAAAGTGAAGAAATGTCACTGTAGTGTCAAAAGCAATGCACAGAACCTCAGGCTGTAACTGACATGTCTAGTTGGGGCTCGTGAAGATCATGAAGTTTGACCAAGGAGATTATGAGGCTTAGGGAAGTTAGATGGAGGGGCTAGAGAGAAAGGTTTTGGAGATGGATTCTTTGTAGGCTGAAGTAGAGTCAAAGAAAATGTAATAAAGTGCTTTGAGCTCTTTTCTGGAGAGGTATGTACTCATGCTCAGTGAGTTGTAAATTAGTCTCATTTTTGATATTGAAGGACCCCTGTACATACTTGCAGCCATTATGTATGAAACTGAGGTTATGTACAAATATAAGAAATTCTAGCTCCTTTAAAAACAGAAGGTAGTAGAAGATCCCATTTGGTTTTATTTTGTTTGTTTTCTAGTAAACCTCAAGAGTCACAAAGCTTCATATATGAATCCCAAACTCCTTCCTATGTTTTTAAATTCAAGTTTGGAAACCCTTTCTGGCAGGTGGTCAGGACCCGTAGTTAGATTATGCTAGTTAAATAGGGTCGATGACTCACCCTGGTTTGTAAGGAGCAGTCCTGCAAGGATTGCCCAGCAGTCTGGCAGCAACAGTGCAAGACCTCTGCTTGAAGTCCTTCACACTATGTCTTAAAATGTAGCGCCAGGCATTTGGATCACATGTTTTTTTTTTTTTTTTTTTTTTTTTGCAGTACTAGGGATCGAACTCAGGTCCTTGTGCTTGCCAGGCAAGCACTTATTCCACTGAGCTATTCCCCAGCCCGATCACATGTATTTGTTAAGCTCCATTTTCTGGACCCTAAAACAGAGGCCAAGAATATACATTCTTACTGATCACTCTTTTTTTGAAAAAATCAATATTTCTTGAGTTCAGTATCTATATTTTAAAAATATAGAGCTGTGAAGGCTATAAATAGACACAACCTTTAACAAAATTTTCAGCAAGAAAGATATTGAAAGGTATAACATCAAAAATTCAGAAATAGTAATCCCTCTTGCTCAGTGGAGTTGAGAACCTCCACAAAAGCAGTACTGATCAGGTTTAGCTCGTGCTCACTCCACTTCTCCACTTCCACTTCTCTCCTCATTATAATCAGCATTACCTTTAAGGAGACTTTCTTGTGTCTATGAACTGGGTAATCAAAGTTGTCATTCTCATGTTTGTTGAGTTTCTAACACTTCTTTAATTTATTATTGTGCCTGGATCATAGAATAGTTTTGATGAGTGTTTGTTTAATGGGTTGAATTAAATTGAGAAATAGCAGTCCAGTCACAAGAGATCTAGAGCACTCTAGCTGTGTAAAATTATACCATTATACAAAGTACCAAAGTCTTCCTTACAGTTAGTGCATAGTTGTTCTCTTTGCCAGGGAGACAGTCCATTTGAGAGATAGGTGGGAAAAAAATATGATATGATTCATTCTAGGCCATTAATTACAACATAGATTTCCTTTTCTCATTCTCCATTTTTCTTGCCACTGTTTTTTGCTACTCATAGCTACAGGGTACAATCATAACAGAAGAGTGTATTTTGCTTTGGTCTTAGTCTTAGTCCTAAGGGAAAATCAGTGCTATGTGTTTTCCCAGGGAGATGCTGTCCCAGGACAGTTTTCCCAAAGGACTGTTGCTCTGATTCACACATTCTTTTTTTTTTTTAATTGCTTTAGTTTTACCTCATTTCTACTCTTACTAATGTTATAAAATATGTGCCATAAAGAAATAAACTCCAGGGAACATCAAAGGAGAGATCTTACGGCCGTTCACTCTGTTGGCAAAGATTCAGCTTTTCAGTACTGTACGTACATTTCTGAGGTCGAACCTGGCCCTCCACAATAACTTTCTGTTTACAACACATCGCACACCAACACAAGACTGGTGCCACCTTCTCCTCGGTGTGACAGGCTTTGCTAAGACAATAATGCTAAACTCTGTCACTATCAGCTTTGTGTTCCTCCCTCTCCCTCTGGAATGTTTAAGAACAGTGTTCTGCAGCTGTGTGGTTATGTGACTACTTCTAAGGGGGAAACATTCAGTGTGGCTGCTGAATGCTTCCCTTTCTTTTGTTCCTGTTTAATATGAACATTATAGGAAACATTCGAACCTATGAACTTGAACTTGAAAGACTCCTTGTGTATAAGTACCAGGCACTAACCAACTGCACCCTTGAAGCTCCTTGAAAGACTACTTGTGTTCTAGGCACTACTTTAATGACTGAATACACTTTTATTGTTTTCCTACTGTGAATCTTCACAAATCCTCACTGTAGAAATAATGCTAATAGATATCGGGGCTTCTTCTAAGCTTGTTGGAGTATCCTTGACCTCTCTGCTTAGCTTCCAGCTGCTGGATCTTCCTTTCCTTTTCTCCCAGAGCTTCTTCCAGCTGAATGATCTTCTCAGACTGCAGGGAAAGCTGTGTTGACAGTTCCATAATCAAGTTGATTTTCCTATCACCCTCCTCCACAGGTAGGAGACCTTCACAGTACCCTTCCAAAAAGCCAGCTGCTGAAGAAAACAAGAGAAGGAAAATCTGAGCAGTTTTAATTGGAGTTTCCAGAACTTAAAGAGAGAGAAGACAAAAAGCCTCATTTCTCATGTTCTACAAAGAAAACAGAGTGTTACATCATCTGGTTAGATACACTGAGAAGGGAATCTAGACCCAGTGAGGGGAAAGATTCTGATGCTCCTGAAAAAACTTGGAAGCCTCTTAAAGAGTCAGAAGAATCAGTCTTTGCCAACTCTTTTTTTTTTTTTTTAATATTTTGTACTTATTTAAGTGTCAGTTAGCTATGGGAATGAGTTGACCTTGAAAATTAACCTACAAGAACCATCCGAGCTTCATGTCATCCTTCTTCCTCAAACCTTTCACAAGAGCTACCATCAAGTAAAAATATGACAAGACTCCTTTGAATGAAATTTTTCTTTAGTTGAGAAAAAAGTTTACCATTGCCTCTTCTGGAGAAAATAGTAGAAAAGACAAGTTTCTCAATCCAAGTCAGCTTTAGAGTTGGGAGGGATGCAAATTGAGGTGATCCAGGAAACTTCTGTATTTGCACAGTATCTCCCATAGAGATTCAATTCTTTTGGGTCTGAAGACATTTCAGCATTTTCAAACAAGATTGCAATTTCCCCTGGACATAAAGCTTATCCTTTGTCAATTTCTGTCACCTAATCCCTTAGATAAGGATAAAGATCAGAATATGGAAGGAGAGAGCGAAGCTCCAACAAAGACAAGATATTAGTGATTGGTAGCAGGGGGTCCTTGAAAACAAATCTCAGTAGCTCATCCAAAAATTTAGCTCTATGAAGTAAACCTTATATTACTAGACCTTAGCAGCACTGCCTTTCTTTTTCACTCTTTTTTTGAAAATTTCACCAAGCTATATAAAAGGAATGCTTAGGTATAAGTAGAAGAGGAAGTCAAGGGCCTGGGTATCATTTTAGGAAGAATGCAGGCAGTAGCATATGAGTGAACATGGCACATGGCCTGGACATGTGATTGCTGTAACTGTAGGTCCAATATTTACTCACTCTCCAGTGAAAATAATCCTCATAGCTGTGCCTAAGAAAAACATTCCTCTCAGGCCAGGATATAAAGTGTGCTACTGTTGTATACCACACATCTAAAGATGAGGCAGCTTTGTTGAGTTATGGCTGCAGGCAAGGCATCACCTAATTCTCGGCAAGTAAGACTCAATGGATCACACTTGATCACAAGTGATCACAAGTTTGATCATCACATTGCCCAGTGTACAGGATCTTTTTGGTTTCATAAGAGTATTAAGAGGACAGCCAGGCAAAGTGGTGCACATCAGTGACGCTAGTACTTAGGAGGAAAGTCACCATGAATTTGAGGCCAGCCTGGACTACATAGTGAGTTCACAGACAGCCAGAACTGCATAGTGACACTCCACTTCAATAAACAGACAAACAAACTAGAAGTGTTAAAAGGAGCAATTAGGCCATTCTCTGCTGTTAGACATTATTTTAAGCATCTATATGGAATCCTTTGTTCTGATTATTTGAAATTCTAATGTTAATATTCAAGAAGATGGTGATTTTTGAGGCAGGAGATTAGGGCATGGCAAAGTAGCTGGACAAGCGGGCATGACCTGTCAATCACAGATGTCCAGGACACATACACAGAACAGCTTCCAAACCCTGTACGTGGATGCAAGCAGAGAATGCTACCAATTCTTCTGGCACAAGATCTAACAGGTTTTTGACAGGATGGCCTAGATCTGACATCTGAATGGGAGACATAAAAGATGGCAGCCGTCAACCTCGTGAGCCTTTCCACTGGGCCACTCTGCAAAGCATACTTCTTCCTGCCTTCAGTGGGCTTACACTCACACCACAAAGCACACCCCTTTCCTTTCTTTTCAAACTGCTAGCAAGTGTAAAGCTTTGCTACTTCATTTCCTCTCCATTTCTTTGTTCTGGACAACAAGACCCTAGAAAAACCCCTGGAAAGGGTATAATACTTCAGGACCCGGGTAACAGGGTGAATGATTTTCTTAAGATAAACAGCCAAGAAAAAAAATTCTCAAACTTCAAAGGAGCATTTAGATCACTGTATCTGCAGTAGGCATGTGCTTTTCAGCCCAGGAAAGAGAGAGTGTAGAGGGCAGGAGGCCAGCCTTGTTTGCAGATAAACCAGGGCCTCCTCATCTTTTTTCATCTGACAAGAGCTCCACTGTCTGCTACAGCAGCCACATGTGGCCAGTAAGCAGTTGAGTGTGCCTAGTCTCAAAGGAAACATGCTGTAAATTGTTGATTAGGAAGATTAAGTGTTTTAAAAGATAAAATTTCTCATTAAATGTTTCCATTACTTATGTATCAAATGATATTTTGATCTATTGTGTTAAATAAAATGTACTGTTGAGGTTTTTTTCACTCACATGTTCTCTTAAAAATGTAGCCACTAGAAAATGTAAAATATGTGGCTTGCATTTATAGCACTCATCTTTCAACTGGATAGCGCTGGGTGATACTTCTTTTCAGATGAGCACACACTGACACTTAGATAGGCATGTTACTTGTAGTTGCACAAATTTAGTTAACTTGCACAATGAGAACATTGATTTTCAACCAGAGGTCCATTTTCTGTGACCCTTGAAGGTTACAGAAGGTGGAATCAGGAGCATCTGTGCTTGAGAGGATGGGTTCTTATGGGCTGGACTAAATTTCAGCAGGAGTGGAAAGTAAAAAAATGAACAGTGCCACAAGCAGGAGCTGGAAGAAGCCAAGGAGAAGAACGGTAGACCGGGGGGGGGGGGGGGTAGGCTGGGCCTCGGGATGCAGCGTCGGCCTCAGGAGCCGCTCCTCTGGAGTGTGCCTGCCTGTCTGCTTCTTCCTCCTCAGGTCTCTCCAGTCCGTCTCCCCCCAGCCTCTCTCCTCCCTTCACAGAAGTCTCCTTCAACAGACATGCACAATGAAGACAAAAGTAGGTTTGTGCCGCTCTCTAACCAAACTCATCTCTCTTTCTCTTTCTCTCAATAAGACAATGTAGGCAGAAAACTGAAAACTTTATGTACCTCGTTCTAATGAATACGGCCAAAAAATGCAGCCAAAAAGCCTTGCACGGACATTCACAGACACCATACCTCCATTTTCTGTCTCAAAAGTAGAAGCACAGAGAGAAAATTGAAAGAAACCAGAGAAGCAGCAGGTTATATTAATCTGTTTGGAATACTACAAAAAGTCACACTGGGTTGCTCAAGCCAGCCGTCCCCAAGTGTTTTGGCACCAGAGGCCTGTTTCCTGGAAGAAGATCCTAGATCCCTTGCATGCTCAGCTCCCAGAAGGATTTGCCCTGCTGTGAGCATCGAATGCCCCGGCGGAGGTGACCGAAGGTGAAGCTCAGGCGGTGATGTAAGTGGTGGGGAAGTACTGCAGACACAGAGGCTGTGCTCACTTGCCAGCCGCTTCCCCTTGCCATCCCGCCTGCTTCCCAACAGGCCAAGGACTGGTCCTGATCCATGGCCCAGGGGTTGGAAGACCCCTGGTTTAGACAGCAAGCATCTGTTTCTAACAGTTCTGGAGGCAGGAGATCCCAGATCAGACTGTCAGCATGGTTGAGTTCTAGTGCAGACACTTCGGTTCACAGATGGAACCCTTCTGTGTGCTCATGTGGTGAGGGAAAGGGGGCTGAATGTTCTCTGGTGTCTCTTCGTTTTAGGGCACTAATTTCTTCATGAGGGCCCCGCCCTCACGACCTCATCTAGCCCTAACGACTAATTACCTTCCACAGCCTCATCCCTGAAGGCCGTAACACCAGGGGTCAGGGCTTCAACCTATGAACTTAGCGGAGGCGTAATTCAGTCTGTAGTACAGGGAGAAGACAATTAAAAAGGAGGAGAGAAGGAACATGAAGCTGAAATAAAGTTGGCAGGCGATCTTTGCTTCCCACTGCACTGTTCTCATGTCATATTCTACGTGAGAATGCTGATTAGGAGGCAAGCTAAGGTGTGTGCATGCTAACAAGGAAATTTCTCATACAAGACTGTTTTACCATCAAGTGATCTTTTATTTCTAAACACATTGCGTATAATAAAAACGTCTTGAACTCTTCAACAACATGGGCACTCAGAGTACCTTCCACCCTGTGTGTACATTAGGAATTGTCCCCGTGACTCTACCGCTGACAGTTGTTCCGCCCTGTCCTCATCAAGCCCCCCTCATCTGTAACGGTGTGTGGAGGGTGCCTCTGATGTCCCAATGGCTTCCATGCACCACATCTCAAATATCGGCAGTCTTCCCTAGACTTTTGGGGACAGACAGATCATCTCGCCAGAGCCATGACTGCCAGATCACAGCCGTTCTGCCATCCGACCAGGTAAACCCATGCTTGATGCCACACCCGAGACTCCAAGAGACCCAAAGACACCCACAGAAGAATCCTTCAGTCTTTGAGAGAGGAGAAAACCTCATCAGCCACAATCAAAGCATGAAATGGGCATTTTTGCAGAGGCTTTTATAAGCATACACTGTTTTTGATTATTTTCTGCTTTCTTCCTGCACTTAAAATAGATGTTAGGAGGCTGAGGTTGCAGCTTAACCGGAAAGCATTTGTCTGGCATCCACAAGCCCCAGAATGGGTGAGAATGAGGCATAGGGTCATAGCAAAGAGGAGACAAGAGACACGCAGTGAAATTGGGCATGGTTAGAAAAATATAGAAAGGAGGGAAACTTCTGTTTACAATTGGGCCAGGCAATGTTCCCTTTGTGGGGCAGCTGTGGAAGGCCAAAGGGTCTGTAAGAAATTGTGACATTTGCCTTTGGCCACTTCCAGCGTCCAGTTCTTTATAGCCTCAAAACATTCATGCTCTTAGCAAAGTGCCACACAACAATTGGATCAAAAATAACTAATAATAACTGAATAGATTACAGAAGAAGCAATTAGAGTTTAAGGGATAGCTGAAAGTCTGAGAATTGGAATGTACTTTGGGGATAAGCTAGTCTTGCATGCCACTCAGTATAGAAACTCTTTCTTTACCATTTCTATGATGATTTTCTCATCAAGTAGCTCACTTTCAGGCACTGGCTGCCAAATTGTAATCACCAGGCAAAATCTGCTCCCACCTGTGTGCCAGGCATTAAACTTGGGACCTTGAGAATGCTAGGTAAACACTGCACCACTAAGCTATATCCCTAGTCCCAAATGTACATTTTGTTATCTCTACAGTTTCAAGCTGTTATAGAGATAAATGACAGGTGCTGTGATGATGTATGGACAGGGAGATGACTAGGGTACTGGTGTTCAGAATCAGAGAAAGTACATGGGATATCATCTTAGGTCAGAAGACCTAGAACACGTGAGAACATTGTTTCAGGAACCAAGGAAGTTGAGTTTTCTATAAATAGTGATACAGTGTTGAATGCTGAGCCAGCGAAAGCCTGAAGACTTTTTCAGATTTTCTGAATATTTTTTCTAAAAGACATTGTTGTTCTGTAGATTCCTTTTCTGCTGCCACCCAAAAGTGTTCATTAAGTAGAGAAATGTGGAGAAACACTGACTTCATCTCTGAATAAACTGCCTCTAACCACGGGAAGCATGCTGCTCCCAGTCAGATGTCAAAGACTGAGTATTCCACTCTACTTGTCCTTTTGCTCATTCATGTGCCCAGTAATGACTAGGACTCCGCGCACAGAATAGATAAGGTGTGATGTTGGCTTGTACAGTCACGGCTCCACTGTGGGGCCGGGAAAGGCAGCCTTATGTTAGACCCTAAGGGACGTTTATGATTAGCTTAGACAAACACCTGCACTGGGTGCTCACTTGTGAAAGTTTGCTTTTCTCTCTGCCTTTCAAGCGGATGACCAGGCATGCCAAGTATTTGCTCCATAAGAAAGACTTCTCCCGGTGAGGTGACTATATACCTCACGCTACCAGAGCCACCCAGGGTTCCTGTTTGGCCTAAGAGACCATTTAAGCCTCCTCCTCTGCACAAATGCTCCTCTGCATTTCGCGTTGGTTTTAAAAGCTCCTCTTCTCTGACTCATTTCATGTTGGTTTTAAAAGCTGTGTATATTTGTCAACAACTACCAAAGAGTCTAGTTTCACCTCTTGTCTTACTTGGGCTTGTAGTCTGACACATCATTATGGTGCACACCTGTAATCCCAACAGTTTCAGGGCTGAGGAAGGAGGATCGCCAGTTCAAAGCCAACCTGGGGCTGCATATTGAGCTCAAGGCCAGCTTATACCACATAGTGAGACCTTGTCTCAGAAAACAAAATAAAATATAGTGAAGTAAAATAAAATAAAACATTCTTATTAAAATATTCTCCATACAATATTTTTATCTCAACAAAAAAGTTAAAAACACAGTTATCTAGTTATCTACTCTTCTCAATGGACAATTGAGAAAGGGTAATTCTCTTAAATAAATGATTCTTTTTTTAGTTAAATTCTTATCATATAAGTAGTTTATGTCTCCAAATTCAGATTAGTACTGTGTCTTAAAGTTTTTTGCATTCTTCCTCTTTGGTATTTTTATTTGTGTAATGAGGCCAGTCTTGACCAGGCATGATGGTGTATGCCTGTAATACCAGAGACTGAGACTGAAGGATCACCAGTTCAAGACCAGCCTGGACACCTTAGTGAGACCCTGTCCATAATAAAAATTTTAGTGTGTTTGCCTACTTTTGCAAACTGGTTCAATCCCCAGTCTCTACAGCACCAAAAGATTGACTTCAAAGGCCTTTCAACTTCCTTTTGCAATGCTGAGAGCACTCACAGTACCTTTGAAGTTGGCAGGTATTATTTGAATTGGGGAGAAACAAGCCACATGATAAGAACAGATTTGACAGATAAATTGATAACTTAAAAAGAAACAGATGTGATGCTTGTGTCACAGGTTGCAGTAACAAAATATTATGCACTGGGTAGTTTATAAACATGAGAAACATTTTGACAGGTACTGAGGCCGACAAGTCCACGATGAAGGAGGCAAAGGGTCAGTGTGTGGTGAGGGCCCATCCCTGCGCAGGGCCCTTCCTAGTTGTCCCCACATGGTGAAAGCCTGTTGATTCTCTCAAGCCTCTTTTATAGGGGCAGTGATCCAGAGCCCTCCTGAGCTGTCCGACTTCTAAAGGCTCCATTTTTTTTTTTTTGAGATAGGTCCTGCTATATATATAGTTCAGGCTGACCTCGAACTGAATACATAGCCCCGGTTGGCTTTGAACTCATGGAACTCCTCCCACCTGGGTCTCTGGAATGCTGGGATTACAGGTGCGCCCCACTACGCCCAGCTTCCATCCTTTAATAGCAACCACTGGGGATCAGATTTCAGCACATGAATTTTAGCTGGATACCAGCATTAACTCTAGAATCCAAATGGGGGTCTGGTGGGTTGGGCACTATGAGGGCTTGGTTATTGGCCAGGGACAATGTACGGTGGAAACACTTGTTTCTAACTGCTAGTGCCACTGATGTGACAGTTTGTTGTTCTCACTGAGATGTGAGGAGCTAAACAGATCAAGGGAGCTGCAGATTGTCATCTTCCTTCTTTTGCATACTCTTCAGCCATATATTTGTCATTTATTTAAATGCTAATTCCCAGCATATACAGTTGGAATATTACAATAGCTTTGTAACTGTTCAACTTGTTTCTTCTACATTGGTCTTGTTTCAACTCCACACAGATGGATCCCATTAAAATATAATTTAGATCTTGATACATTTGGCTAAAACCCTTCAATGGTGTTTTATCTCAGTATACTAAAAACTCAAATACCTAGAATAACCTTAAAGGCCCTAGGTGATCTGAGTACCATTTACCTTGCTGATGTATCTTTATCCTTCCTCTCTGGAGGAAACACAGCATTTAATCTACCACATTTCCACCACTCATTGCTACATCTGACAGACAGGGCGTGGTCCTACCTTAGAGGCTTTGCACTTGTGATTTCCATTGCTAGGCAGTTGTACCTCTCATATGAGCCTGGCCTCAGTTCCTCTGGTCCTCTCTCCAGTGTCGCTTTCACACACTGAAGACTTTCCTGGAGCTCTGTTAGAGTTAAGAACATAATTTCCCCCGACGTCCTCATGCTCATGGGCAGTGCTTAAGGTGACTGCGTCCGGAGTGCATCAGAGCTGACGTGGTTTGTGGAGGTGGGGTCTGGTTGGAAGCAGAGTCACCGGGGCATAAGCGGAAGGTTACACCTCTGTCAGCCTCCCGGCCACCGCGACCTGGACAGCTCTCCTGAGCCCGCTCTCCCACCACGTCGCTGCCGCGCGAGGACTGAAACCTCCGAACGTGAGCCGGAATGAACCTTTCCTCATCTAAGTTGTGGTGTCAGGTAATTTGTCCGAGAGCGAGGGAAGCAACGAAGACATCATCCTGCCTACAGAGTCAACCCGAGGCCCCTGCTGAGCCCCTCAGATCCCCGATCCTTGCTTCGGTGTTACTGACGAGCTGAATGCAACCACTCCGCAGTCTTGTTCTCTCTCCTGCGCTACAGCGCACCCGCCATGAGGGCAGTTTCCTCACTTCTTTGTTCACTACTGTAACCACTGTATTTAAAACAGTTCTTAGAATGTAGTTACTCACTTGTCAAGTGTGTACATGTGTGAAAGTTAAGCACATATGTGATACAAAATCCCCATAGGAAGGGTCAGTCCAAAGTGTTCCATTGGTGTGTCATTACATTTCCTTACCGGTCACTGTAACACATAGCGCAGGGCGGGGGAGACCAGCAGAGACCACCGGGCTTGTGCAAAGGCCACACTGTATGGAATTGATTGTGCCCGGGCACAGGCAGACAGAAGGCAAAAAGGCGGTCTGGAACAAAGAAAAGCGGGCCCCTTTTATAGGGATGGGAAGAAGGCAGGGACATTAGGCAGGAAGATTTTAATAAACATCTGTGCTCAAAGTTCTCTGGCTGTTTTGCACCTCAGCGGGCAAAGTTCTTGAAGTGTGTGGTGTAAGTTTTCAGGTGTCTCCGGGTGTCCCCAGATGTCCCGGAACCTGCAACATTCCTTGTCCTATCTTATCTTATTTAGGACATCCTGTGCTTGCTGACGACAGCTATGGTGCTGAGCTGAGTTCCCTGCTGAGAGGTGCTTCTGTTGGCAAGCAGGTTGGCGCTGGGAGAGTCTGAGTCAAGGCTTCCAGTTGTACTTCTTTCCACTACTGCATTTAATAATAATAATAATAATAATCATACCGTTGTGATTGCATTAAAAGTATGTCATCTCTCACATTTTTCTTTCCTTTTTTTGACAGAAAAGTTCAAGTTGATGTTTTAGATCTCTTCCAAATGTGTGATACAGATTCTTTAACCCTTATAAATGGTGCCTCCGAGCTGGTGCCTGGAGATCTTGGCCAGTACAAAGAATGCAAGGCCTCATCCCTGAAATCCTGTGAGAATCCAGAAGAATACCATGGGATCTACGTTTTTACAAAGCTCCCCAAATAATTCTGATAACCATGCTTTTATAATTAAATTTCCGCTAACTTATAAGCGGCATGGTAAACCAAACTTTTGGCTAAATCCTAAAGGGTAGGCCAGAAAGCACCCAGGCAAGCCTCCTCTTGACAAAGTGCAGTACCTGAAGCAGGAAAAGAGATCACATCTCTTCTTTTCTTTGTGCCTCTCCCTGGCTACTTGGCAAGGCTTTGCTGGTAACTCTTACCCACTGACGAAATACATCCATGGTCCTCTCAGCCACTCCCCTCCTTTCATTAGCTGACATGCCAGCAACATCTTGCCGGTTCTAACTTGGCTTAATTATCTCCAGAACATCCAGAGAAAATGATGAGTGTTTGAGGTTTTGTTCTGTGTTTGCTTCTGTTTCTGGTTTAGTGGATGAATGGATTCACTTCCTTGCAAGCAGATCTGGAGAAGAGTTTCTCTGTCCTTCCTGTGAACAAGCAGTGTTTGGGAACAACAGGATGAGCCAGAAGAGAGGAAAGGAGGACCACGCTGAGATGGAAGCACAGCAGTTCTTCTCCAGCTTCTACAGAAGACTAATAGCTGTCACGCACAAGGAGGAGGTGAATCCCCATCTGAAGACCAGTAGCCAAAGCTTCATGCTCAGTTCGCTGAAGTCAGCTGGTGTGCCTCGGGAGAAGAGAACGTTATCACAGGAAGATGCACTGCTACCCTGGCACTAGTAGGAGGAGTTATGGCGGTGTGGAATGCCAGGTGACAATGGATCACACACACTGGTGTGGGGCCCTGAAATATGCCAGCCTGCGGTATGTTTCTTTGGCATATCTCAAGAAAGCTGTTCTGAGAAACTACAGACAGTTTCAGAAACTCCAAAAGGCTGCCCTTTTATAAAAGAAACATATGAAAAAGGAAATGTACCTTGGTGAAGCAAACGGCAGTGTAAACAGACTTTTCTATCCGATGTCCTTCTTTGTGTCCAGGACAAATCTTCGCAGGAAGAACTAATTAGGGTCTGACACACAGCCCAGACAGAGACGACCACCAGTGGCTTTTGCCTGGGAGGCTTCACTTGCGAAACACAGCAAGCCTTGCTCTTGTGTACTTGCCTCCTCAGCGTCCTGAAGCTGGCCACACCCTCCTCCCACTCCCATAAGGGAAGTCCAAGCCCCTTCATGTAATTGTACGTGAGCTTTATATGTCTGATCCCCTTTGGAGCTCATACTTTGAGTATGGTTCCTGTGTTTCTGAATATTAGTAAATTCATTTTTTTCTTTAATAATGTGTCATTTGTCAATCTATTTCATGGACTGAAATTATGAAAGCCTTAGAGGAAGAAGGGTAAATTTAAAGTTTCTCTACATTGATCCATGGTGAGAGGTGGACTGTTAGTCAGTTTTCCATTCCTATAACAAAATACCTGAGATAATCAGCTTATAAAGAAAACAAGTTTGGGCGGGGGGTTTAGCTCAGTGTGTTAGCCTGTGTTTCATGCACGCAAGGCCTTGGGTTCAAGCCCTAGCACAGAAAATAAAGTAGGAAAAGGAAGAGGAGGAAGAAGAGGAATAGGACAAAGGTGAGAAACGTTTTAAGTTGTTTGTGATTAGTTGGTCTGGCTACTTCTAGGCCTCTGGTCAGGTAGAGTGAAGTAGGGTGCACACATAAGGAGAGAAGCATATGGAAAAGCAAACCACTCACCTTATGTCCAGAAAGTGGGGCAGGGGAATTGCACAATCCCCTTCAAGGGGCAGCCCCAGTGAGCTAAAGAGCTCCCACTAAGTCCATCTGTAAAAGTTTCATAGCGCGATGCTAGGGACCAGCCCTTTATCACTCATTCCTTTGGGGAACACTTAAGGTCCGAACTACATCCTTAAGGGGGTAAACTTACAACCTCTCTAAGCTGGTCCATGGGGGCACAGTAGAGAAAAATCCATGCCAGACATTGCCTGGAGGACAGAGGACAGTGTTTTGTTTTATTTTGTTTCTTCAGCAGCGAGGCAGAATGTTCAGGCCAGACACATAGGGCTAGAACAGGGCTTCTTCCTGCCACCTTAGGGTCTCAGGTCACATCAAGATGTTTTTTTCATCATGGCTGAGAAGACACCAATCCCATTAGCATGATAATGTTCCTAATTAATGCCGAAAAGTAGTCAATCTGAACAGAAAAAAAGGTTTTTGAAACTTGTCTCACTTCTTCCAATGAGCAGGACCTAAAATACTCTTATGTACACTAGCTGCATGGCCCATTCAGAGAGTAAAGATAAAACACTATGATCTATAGGCTGGTCAGAAGCCTAAAGGTTAAAATGGGCCTTCATGAGAAGGTCAGGAAACTTAAGGAAGGTAGAGAGGCTGGAGATTGCGTTAAAGCACAAAAGAGAGGACATGTAGGTGACGTCCTGTTGCTGTGCTTGTCAGGGAAAAGACACAGTAGGACTCAGTTAAGTCAGGATGAGTTCAAGTCCTTTGGAATGGAATGTCAAGCATTAGGCATTTGTCTGATTTTCTTCCCTGTGTGGAGGGGTTTATTGGCTCCACTGTCATGCAATGAGGAAGGCGTAATATTTAGTGGGTTTGTTGGCATTCACTTTCAAAAGGTGCTAACCTGGGGTAGTAGGACATGCCTTTAATCCTGCCACTGCCGGAAGCTGAGGTAGAAAGATTGCAAGTTTGAGCCATGTCTGAACAACTAGGCAGGAACCTGACCAAAAATGAAAAGTAGAAAAAGGGCTAAGCATAGAGTAGTTCAGGGTGACATTCAACCTCTGCTGCAAAAGTAAAGCAACAACAGCAGGTGCAATAATTGCTGGGGTTGTGTAGGGTTGGCAATAAAATGATGTCATAGGCATACTAGCATGGTTGGGGCTCTTCTTTGATAAAGACAATGAAAATTAGCTTTCTTTCTTGAGAATGATAGGATAAAGTATCTACCATTGTTTATCAGGATTTTTCTTGTTTCAACTATACAGAGAAATAGAGTTTGTGAAATGGGGTATGGAGGTCATTTGGTTAGCTGATTTAGCTTATGAATGCACTGAAAATGGACTCCAGCCATCTTTGTATGCACAAGTGTGAGTGATGTGTGTGGCTATCCCTCACAGCAAGCAGCCATTCTCTCCCTTGACCCTTACCCCAGACCTCATTTTCTTTCTTTTCATTAGGCATTGGATGATAGAATGTGTCACTGAACTTGACTAGCTCTACTTACAGTACAGGGTGTGGAGGAAGTGCCTCTGACTAGAGTTTTTAAAAATTGTGCATAACACATAACGACTATGAAAAATACTATAGTAGCTGAAGGATCACATAGAAATTTAGGTTGTTGACTTATTTTCCCTGAACACTAAAAATGATGAAATCAACTGCTAGTAGTATCATCTAAAGTGGGATCTTCACATAACGCTTAGAACAAATTCCCTTCAGTGCTGAATACTCCCATCATTCGAGAATGACACTGCTGAAATTTGTTGCTGAGATTTCTACTGATATAAAACATGAAGCCGAGGAAGCTCTAAAGCTTTCATCCATGATTCTCAGCAAGTTTTTCATAGTACTTTGGAAACAGGGAAATGTGGTAGGCAGAATAATGATCTCCCCTAAAAGTTTCCCACAAAGTTATCCAGAGTAACAACCCCAAAGATATTCCCCAAACCTGACAGTAAATGACAAATGAATTAGGGATCTTGAGATGGAAATTAAATTAGGGATACAATGAAACTAGGCATCTTGAGATGAGAACATCACCCTGAATTACCTGGGTGGAAACCCAGTAATAACAAGGGTTGAGAAAGAGGCAGGGCGCCAGAGACAGAACACCTGGAGATGTCTACATATGAGACTTGAAAACGGAGAAAGGGATTATTATAGACAGCTAAATTATTTAGAAATATTATAAGCAGTGAGGCAGGACCAGGCCCTTGAGGGGTCAATGCAGAAGATAAGTGGCTAGAGTGCATTTGTTGAAGGTCTTGCTTCAACACAAAGAGAAATGACTGCACCCACATGCTTCCACTAGGGATGAGCAATGGCAATTGATACTCTAAATCAATCACTTTGGATGGGGGACCAAAACCTCCCCACCTCTCCCTTCCAGGAAAGTCTTCGTCCTGTCCATGCACACTCACTGCCTGACTTGCTTCCCTATTTGATCCCCATTTAATCAGTGTTACTTAAGCAACTATACTTGTAACCTTATTGGTTGACCATAGTTTTGTACCTTCTCACACCCACCTTGTGATTATCCATTGGATGAATATTACCTAAGTAACTACACTTGTCTTATTAGTTAACTGTAGTTTTGTCCCACTTTACACCCACTTCACCTCATGGTTTTACTCTATAAAAATCCCTTCAAAAGCAGGTTCCCTGGGCCACCCACTTGCACTCCCTCCTGTCCTTGGTAGACAGAAGCTTTTCTTTCTTTCAATAAATACTAGTGGGTGAGGAGTTCTATTTCCCTTATACTATTTGGGTTATTTGGAGGTCCTACATCATCCCTATATCACTCCTGTATCAGGATTATGAGCCAAGAAATGTATGTGGCCTATAGAATCTGGAAAATGTAAATATTTTTGCCTAAATCTGCTAGAAAGAATAAAACTCTGTTGATATCTAGGCAAACTTTGCTGCTTATTTTGGGACATTTGACTTCCAGAACTGCAAAATAAATTTGTGGGCGTGTTTTCAGTTACTAAGCTTATGATGATTGGTCATAGTTGCAGCAGATAATCAATAGAAAGAAGACTAATAAGTATCTTAATATGAGAAAAATTTATAATTCATTACAGGAGACCCAGAAAACTCCCTTAGATGAAAGGTGGCCATGGACTCCAATTAAGTGCAACTGAAAGTTTTAAAATATCCAGGGAGTCTGGGGCTATAGCTTAGCGGTAGAGTACTTGCCTAGCATGTGCAAGGACCTAGGTTTAGTCCCCAGCACTGCAAAGAAAAAAACATCCAGGGAGGTCTGAATTTCAGATGCTCCTGCCTCTGAATGTTAAGCAGTGATGTGAGCATATTCCTTGTAGATATTAACCTTACTAAGGGCTCAGAGCAATTAACATCTGAATGTATTCAATTGGTGCCACCTTTAAAAGAATATACAACTCATTCACTACTCAGTGCTTCTTCAGCTTCTGTGTCACCCCCTGCTTTTCTGGTTTTTTTGAGACAAGGTCTCACTATGTAGTTCAGGCTGTACTTGAGTTCACCACATAGTCCAGGCTGGCCTCAAACTCCTGGGAATCCTCCCAGGTGCTGGGATTATGGGCTGAGCCACCTCCATGTCCAGCCTACATCACTTTTTACATCTTTTGGAAGAGTTGTCTATACTTTCTGATTCCATTTCCTTGATTTTTCTCATGTCACCCCATTGCAGTCAAGTTTGGCTTCAATTACTTCGATAAAGGGCCTTGTGAGGTTATTAAACCCAATGTACTTGCTTCCAGCACAACTTCTTTGACCTCGAAACCATTGCACTTGTTCACAGGCCCCATAGAACACGTTGCTCTTGGCTTCTGCAATATGTCAATGTTTCCCTCAAGCTTTCTGGCTACTCCTTTAGTCTTATTTTGTACATTTCCCAGAGCAATTACTGCATGGATATCCTTATACTCCTGGTCTTCAACTCTGTGCTTTCTCTATGTAGGTGAGTTTTTCACTCCTGTGGTCTTTGTCACAATCTGTTGGTATGAATGATCAAATTCACAGTCTGGGTCTGGACCCCCGTATTCAGATCTCTTAGCACTTCATGTATAATATGCCCCCAAATGAACTCATTAGCAAATTTCCACAATTGATCTTTTACCAGTATTTCCCAGTCAAGTAAGATGGTATGGTCACGCATCTACTGGCTAAAGTCCGACAGCTGGGGGTTATCTCGGATTTCTTCTCTATCTCTCACTTTTCCATTCATTTTTTTTTTTTCAACACTGGGGATTGAACTCAGAACTTCATGCATGGTGAACCTACTCTACCACTGAGCCACACTCCCATACTTCTCCTAAACCTGCCTTATCAGAAAGTCCTATTGCTTCAAACTTCTAAATGTTTAACTTTTCCTGACTTTCCTCATCCCCTTGAGGCCATATAATACGCTCCCGCAGCATCTCTTCTCTTCGCCTCTACGTCCTTGTAACTGCCATTCAGAAAGCTACCTCCCCAGGGCCTAGAGGTGCAGTTCAGTGGTAGGCCACTTACCTAACACACACAGGGCCCCCAGTACCACAAAAGAGAGATGGAGAAATAAATTATATCCTCAACTTCCATGGGGTAGTGTTTTAATCAAGAACTTTTTCAGTCTATGTTTCTTCCTCAATTTTCACCACTGTATGGAAATATAATATATAGCCATGAGGAAGAAACAAGCTGGTGGGAGTCACTTAGATGATGATACAAATGAGTTGGCAGTGGTACCCCTGAGTTCCTGCACGTTATTGTTCGGATCTGCAGGGTGCAATTCAGAAGAGATAAAGAGAAAAATAGGTTATAGAGCCATGAAAGTGATATATGTGCCTGAGAAGCCACACAGCAGATTTGAAGTGGGTTAGAAACGTCAAAGTGGGAAGACCATGACACATATGAGAGGAATCGTTCACAGGAACAAATACTGTACATCAACTTCACCTCTAACACCTGAAGTCACATCGAATTGTACTCTCATCAACTACTTCTTCCACTTTCTGTGCATCTAGCTTATTAAATTTCACAATAATAAGAAAATACGAGGTAAAGGCTGGGGATGTCTCCACTAAGTTAAATTGTTCTTGAGGATGTCTCTTTCATCGCCTATTCCCTGTGAAATTCCACTCCAATTTTATCAGCTTGATTTTCTTTATTTATTGCAATTTCTAGGTGTAGTTTCATCTCATCTTGAAGTTACAAAAGATAATTCAAAAGTGATGGAGAAATTCACAAAAAGGGAATTCAAGTGAGCTTTTCTTCAAGAAAACTGTGATATTTAGCACAAATATTAATTTTCATAGATATTTTTCTCATTAGTTACTTACTTTATTAGGTAAATTATATCTGTTGAAAATATTATCAAAGCTGATGATGAAGGAATTATTTTCAGGTTGAGCTCAAATCCAAGGCACTTTAGAAAAGGACAGAAATCTGTGTAGGGGACTGATGAAATCCTTAGCAGATGCTTTTGTACTGGTATTGGGAAGTTTTGTTGTATACATATTTGAGATGTACCCTCCATATATAATATTGTAAAAAGAACATATATAGCTGTTCATCCTGGAATGTCAACTTCATAGGTTAAGGAAGTCTAACAGATTAGCAAAGCACATTCCTGGGTGTGCCTGGGGGGTAATGGAGGAACAGCTTTGGTACCGCATTTGGTTCCTGACCTGTTTCTGGCATTCTTCCCCTAGTCTGCATCCCTGCCACCATGAGCTGTGCAGCTTTACCCTGCCATGCCTTTCCACCATAATAGCTCTGTCTGGGTCTGGATGACCATGGAATGAAGCCATGAATAAGTTAAACCTTTTTTCTTTTAAATTGTGGATGTTATATATCACATATCAGCAATGGATAAACTGACTGATACAAGTTTTAGAATTATCCAAGAATTTCAACAATGGTGATTTCATTTTTTTAACCTTTTACTAGAGCCCCACCCCCCATACTTGTGAGAGAAAAATAGTGTGAAGAAAGGAGAAGTGAAGGAAAATGTTAAACAATAGCAGAGCCCCTACATTATAACGTTTTACAAAGAACTTGTTCAGCAATCGAGCCAATGCAGAATAAATATGTACATTTTGTTTCTACTATCATGACTGATGCTCCCACAATCACTAAATAACAGCAGGTCTGAAATATGCATGCAATGTTTTTTACTCATATAACCCTATAACTGGAACTATAAAATAGAACTTTAAAAATTAAATTTTTTTTCCTTTGCAGTCAAGTGGCTTCCAGATTTCCTCAGGCCTAGGGCATAAACGGATCTGCCATTTCTCCTCTACCCAGAGGAAAAGACAAAATACGCAGATCTTGGCACCAGAATATCAGGCCCAAATGCGCTTCCTTAGACAAAGGGGGGGAAAGTCTGGATCCAGGAAGGGATAGAACTAGCCTAAAAATGTCTATTTTCCCATTGTGCCTCCCTCTCAAACTATTCCTTGTTATAAAAGAACCTAACACACCTGTACATGAAGATATGGTGATTTGAGGCAATGAACCCTCTGTTTCAGAGCTAGCTTTGAATAAATCCTTTTTCCTTCTTACCCAAACATATGGCCTCCTCTGATTTAGTCAGTGGAGAGAAAATGATCCTGAGCTTATGAACCTAAGCGGCTGGTAACAGTTTTGGTGGCCAGATAAAGATATAAGTCCCTGGTCCTGAGAGGCATGTATCTAGGTGGCCACTTGGAAGAGGGAACTGGCTGCTTGTGACTAGCCGAACCCATGGTCAGGACTTTAGGGACATTCCGATAGCCACCAGTGACATGTACCATGACCCTCCCTCCTTTCTGTTCATGGCATTAGTTGCCAATAAACATTTTTTGGGAAAAAGAAAAAAAGTTGGTTGGGGGGGCTGTGGACTACCCAGTTTTCCACTGTAAAGTGCACTCCAGAGTTCTATCATCTCCCCAGTTTCAGCCTTCTCTTAGTTCATTCAGCAGTGCCACTTAGGTGAGGTAGGACCTAGTTAAATTACAAACAACGGAGCTGAGGCAGTCACTCCCTTCTATCCATGTGATTCTAAATGGCACCTTACAGCCATTCCTCCTTTCATTGTCTTAAGGAGGTAGAAAATAAAATAATAAAAGCTTAGGAGATCTCTGATGCTCCAGAAGAGATTATATGTGTGGCAAATATGTCACTCTACTCAAATCTATCATTTCATAAATGTGTACTGCATCTCATAAGTATGATTAAGATTAGAGTGAATTCTGGGACAAGCATGCATGTTCAGAGCCCTTAAGATGACTCAGCATCCTGTCAATCACACGGAGAGATTCAGGGGAGACACCTGGGTTGAGGTGCATAGCCTTTGAATTCCAAAGGCCTGATTTGTCCCTTATGGCTGTTGCTGTTCCCATGTGCCATGACCTGGGCACAGTGCTTTTACTTTCTCCTCACCCTGGCACCATTTTTCTACCTGTGTCATATGTTTTTTGGCATGGACTTGCCCTGAGCCTAACTTTCTGTGATCTTCAAGAAATGTAGCCACTTGCCACTTGCTACGGGGTGTACACTTTGCAATTCCTTGCTTGTCATACACAAGAGCCTGGACTATACCTGCCCATTACATGGTAACAGGATCTGCACTATTTGGGGCCATTCTGGATCTACCACAGGTCATTTTGAGCAACTGTCTGATGGTCCTGCCTTTTGGGGAGTGGGGAAAGGCTTTACCATTTGTGGGCATTAAAACCCACTGCAGGTCACTTGAAGGCACTGATTGGTGTAAGAAAAGATTCAGAGTAGAAAAATATTTCTAGGTATTTGTTTTTCGTTGGTTTGGAATATTCATATGTTGTGCTTTGCTTTAGTATGTTTTAATTTGATTTTGTTTCTTATTTCTCTTTTTTAGAACAACCTGTTGAGAATACAGGCCCAGACTCAATTGGTTGGTGTAAATAATACAGCATTCAGACATCAACAAATCCTGACCAGGCAAGTTTTACTTCCGCACAAGGGCATGAGCACATGTTAGCATGAGGTAGCAGCTTCACCCAGAGGTGCTGCAGCAGACTCCTTTTATTTCTTAAAGCAGGAGAAGTAGCTGACCTTCTCCCCATTGGCTGGTTTGAAGATTCACAGTCTATCCTGATTGGCTAGTTTAAGCAGTGGGAGAAGAGGGCCTGTAGGGCCGCTAGGGGAGGGGAGAGCCCAGGAACTGAAAATCCTTGTCTGTTGATGAATTGCCTTTGGTGGTTCCTTGAATCTAAGCTGAGCAGACATTTCCTGTAACTCTGGTGTGAGGAGTGGGGAGAGCAGCCAAGGGTGGACTAGAGTTTAAGATGGAAGCACTGCTGTTTCTACCTCTTGATACAAAAGACAGGGCTGCGGAGTCTAGCATAACTGTATTCTAGGAGTGCGGGCAGGGTTTTCGTACCGTCTAGAATTATATTTGCCATTTACAGATTCAAGTGGTTCTGATGTTTCTTTGTGAGCCAACACAGAACTCAGAGTTGGACTGAAACTGCTACAAACTGTGAGTGGAATAAATCTTCCCCCTTTAGCTTTGGGTGCCGGCTATATTGTCTCAACAAGAAGAAGAGTCACTAAGACAGACACCCAGATCTGAGGTCAGAATGAGGGTATAAAAGGTGGTGGTCATTAACGCAGGGCTGTAGTAAGGCTCTCACCTTCCAGGCCTGCACTCTGCAGTGTGTGCTTCTTTCCCGCTTCAACTGGGTCGCGCCCCTCTAAGCACTGTTCAGAGCACCTCTTCCCCTTGTCTTCTTCCTCCTTTCCTTACCTTTAATACTGTTACCTTTAATAAATGCAAAACCTCTACTTTTTTTTTTTTTTTTTTTGGCTTGTCTTGTCCAATTGTTTGAACAGCACAGGAAGAGCCTCAGTACTCAGTAACACTGCCATTTCCACTCCTTAACCAAATAGGGGAGAGAGAGAGAGAGACAGAGAGAGAGAAATTTACTTACAGAGAGCTTGGCTTTGTGTTTGTGTTTTTCTCAGTGGGAATATTGTTCCTAAACTGGCTTCTTCTTTTTATACTAGAGGCCTTGAGCAATAGAGCCAGGATAAGATAACTTCTAACCAGCTATATCTAAGTTTTATCACCGTGGAAAATGTCTTAAAACCTGGGGCAAGGGCTTTTAAATTGACTAAAACCTGTAATAAATTAGAGTTACAAAAAAAAAAGCTTCAGGAAATTCAAACTCAGATTAACTAGGGTAGGTGTGAAGTCTCTTTTGAGATAGACATTTCTCACCTTGCTACAAGCAGGAATCTCACCTTCAGACATGAACATTTAAGATGAAGTATTGCTTAAGACTATAAAATGGGAAATCATGCCCATAGAGTAACTTTTAAAGTAACTTTTAAAGCTGGCAAATGATAATTGTCTTTGTTTTATGTGTGTTGGCATGAATGTATATATTGTATGCTATGTCTCTGTGTGTATTTGTGTTTGTACATTGTTTAAGTGGTGCCAGACTAATTTAAAAATAAGAACAACTTCTGGGAAGTTGGTGACTGGGTAGGCAGCAGAGAAAGATCCTCCTGGAGGATCGCCACCCAGACACTGGATTATAGCAACATGAGAAAGACAAGAAGGAGAGAGGCAGGGCTCCTGGTCCCAGAAAGGTTTTGAAATGAGAGCTGAGGCCATCAGAAAGAGCAAACTGGATCCCTACTGGAGGAGTGGCTCGGGTGGCCATCAAGGAGCAGTCAGAGGAAGAGGAGTAAGAGAAAGAGGGAGTCACCACTCCATGCACACCCTTGGCCTACTCCCTCATTCCTGCACTTGCAGCTTCAGCTTTGGAGGCCCGTGCTCCAAAGAGGGCCTGGGGAGAGCAAGGTTCCAAGGGCTGTGCTGAAACTGGAATGGAGGGGGCACAGCCTGGAGAGGGAGCAGCAGCAGTTAGAAAGTGCTGTCCAGACACGGGCTTGGAGCGCTGACCCCAAGGGCGGGGCATGAGCTGACAGCACGGCCCCAGCCTCTTCCACTGGCTGCACTGGCCTCAGTGCTCTCAGACCTGCCTGGGCCCAGTCCTCCCTGCCCCATGCACCTTGCCACTGTAGCTGCCTTCTCCTCGCCCTCTGCTCGGTCCCTCAGTGCATCCATCCACCCGCAGGCTCCGCGGCACCTGCCACTTAGGACTTGAGCCTGTGCCATGCCCCTTGAGATCCCCAGCACGTGACCCCGAAGAGGAGCAACAGCTGTGGATCAGTGAGAGTGGCCAGGTCAACAACAGGCTGGAGGGCCGAGGCTTGCTACTACTATGAGTACTGAGAGGGACTTCATACTGCTTGCAAATATGAACATTGTATCAACCCATAAAGACAAGTTATACGAAAAGCAGCAGTCCTGGAGGTCAAGAAATGACAACATACTCTACACAGAAAACCCAAGAACTCCTCCAATTGTCTCCTAAAACTAGTAACTAAACTTAGTACACACTCTGGACTACCTCAGTGAGCACAGGTGGGGGAGACTTCACACCACTTGTGCCCAGCATCGAAAGATTTGAAATGAGAATCAAAGCCCTCAGAAAGAGCAGACAAGATCCCTCCTAGCGGAAAAGCTCAGGCAGCCACCATGGCGCAGTCAGAGGAAGAGGAAGGGAGAGGGAGTCCCCGCTCCACACACACCCTCGGCCCGCTCCCTCACTCCTACGCGCAGCTCGAGCTTCGGAAGCCCATGCTTTCGGGAGCCTCCTGACTCAGCCAGAAGAGAGTGGAATTCCAAGAGGTGGGCCAAAACCAGAGCAAAGCACAGCCCAGAAAAGAAGCAGCGGCAGTTAGGAGATGTTGTCAAATCCAGCACTATAATGAAAAGGTTCAACAGCCACTAAAGCAGCACGCCCACTCTGCAGGGACCCATTCTAATAAGCGCCCTGAAGCAAGGCGGAGACAAAGCAACCAGTACACAGGCCCCCACACCCAGCTCTGCACCTGCCCGGAGGCTGTGGCCCGCTACCTCTTCCCTGTGTGAGCAACTACCAGCAGAGAGCAGCAGAGAGCAGCAACAGTGAACCTAGGGTCACAGTAATTCCCGGGCATCCAGCCAATGAACAAACGGGAACTAGAGCAAAAGAGTAGAGAGAGGTGCAGATGGAGATGGGACAGATGACCCTGAGCTCTTCTCACTCCAACACCAAGCAGGAAGCACGAGCTGAGGTACCAGGCTTCAGCTCTCACCCTGAACTCCCTCTGTGAGCACCTTGAGACTTGGCATCCCCTGTGCCTAACATGTGCTCCTGACAGCAATGAGCTGAGTCCACGGGCTTAACTACTAATATGAGCACCAAGAGGGACTTCATACTGCTTGCATATATGAACCTTGTATGAACCCATGGCAACAAATTATACAAAAAGCAGCAGTCCTGGAGTCTGAGAGATGACAACATACTCTTCACAGAAGACCTAAGAAACTCCTCCAATTGTCTCCTACAACTAAAACTAAACTTAGTATACACCCTGGACTAACTCAGTGAGCATGGGGACATACACACACACACACACACACACACACACACACACACGGACGGGACGGGACACACGGATGGGACAGGACCTCACACCTCTTGTGTCCAGTATCATAAGTGCACCCGATGCCCAGCTGTGTAAGGAGCAGGGAGTGGCAGCACTGGAGATCGACAGGTGGGAGGAGGTGAAGACATTGAAGTAGCATGCAGACCCGGTCCTCTAGCTGGGCAGGGATGGCCTCTAAAGAGTCATAGGCAACCTGCAGGGAGACACTGGTGGCCTATAAGGGGACCTCGGGGGCTCTGACAGGGAGCTCAGCAGCCTGTGGGGGGAACAGGGCTCCCCGCAGGCTACATGAAAATCTTGAGGACCTGGACCAGGCCCTTGAGCACCTGGCAATGGGGTGGAGCCTGGCAGTCTGCAGGGATGAACCTGCAAACTCAACCAGGCCCCCAGGCATGCCACACCTGGGCGGAGCCTGGTGGTGCACAAGGGCAACCCCACGGACTCAACTGGGCCCCCAGCATGTGGCGATGGGGCAGAGCCTGGCAGTGAGCTGGGGCGACCCCACAGACTCACCTGGGCCCCCAATTGTACCCTCTAGATTGAGGGTTGAAATAAGCAGGGGGAATTGCACCAGACACTGAAAAATGAAGGATAAAAGTTAGAAGATTTTTTTCCCTTGGAGTCTAGAGACTTCCAAACTTTCTCAGGCCTAGGGCATAGATGACTCCTGCATTTCTCCTGCACCTAGAATGGGCAGAGTGTGCACGGGAGGGTCAGCCCAATTTCACTCCCTTAGTCAAGGGGAGAGAGGTCTGGGCCCAGGAAGACGAGAACTAGACTAAAAATTGTATTTTCCTCCTACAAGGCTCCTTGTTGTAAGAAAGCCCAAGAGACCTGCATAAGGAGAGCTATGATTTAGGGCAAATGGGCTTCTCTGTCTTCTCAGAGCTACCTTTGAATAGATCCTTTTACTTTTTTCTCCTTTGAGTTGGCCAATGGTGAGCAGATGAACCTGAGTGTGTGAACCTCAGTCACCCCACCTGTCCTCTGCTGTCAAGTGTCCACATAAGTCCACGAAGGCATTGTTCCATCAGCATCTCCTGCTGACCCAGGTGCCATCCATTGCACTTTGCAGTTGTGTATGGAATATTCCTGACTTTAAAAAAATGTACAGGGCCGGTGTCACATTTCTTTTTGCTTGCATCTATTATTCATTTCTGAACTAGCAAATACTAAAATCTTAGGAATTGGCAGTCAGGTTACCATTAAGTGTGCAAGCATTCATCCTGGTCACTTTTGCAGATGACCTCACCAGTGTCTTCTGGTTCTAACACCTGAGCAAAGAAAGACTTAGGGCACAAGTTCATCCACAGGCCAACTTCCCCTTTTGTGTCTGACTTGAAGTATATGAACTACTTAAATATAATCTACATATGTACTAATGGGTCACCTCAATTCTTGAAATCACTTAAATCACACCTTAAAATGACACAAAACATGCCTAAAATTGTGCAAGTATTTGTTTCCCTTTGGGACTCAAATTGGCTTTAATCAGTCTCATAAAAAGACTTTTTGAAATGTGAGATTAGCCCCAAACAATCAATATTATTGGGGGGTAAACTAGTCAGGGTGACTCATAGGACACACGTCAACAGTGCAGACAATGGGAAAGTCTGGCCTATCCCAGAACCAGTTCATCTGTGGCTCAAGCAAGTCAGTTGTATTCTCTCAGATTCTCTTATTCCTCCCTTTTATTTTTAATGTGATGGCATTCTTCTTAGGGCATTGTCTGGAAGTTGCAAGAGGAAGGAAATCCTGTCTTGTCTCCCCTCTTTAAGAACTGGGAAACAGTTCCATAATGTTTGTTACAGAATCGTTTCCTTCTCTACTCCTCCGCTGCCCTCCCTTTTATGCACACCTTATAGTCATATTGTATTCTTAAATGAATTGCACAGGAAGAAATAAACAGATGATTGGTTAAAACTAATGAACACTACCATCTTGGGGTACATGGGCAAAATCCCCAAAACCTGTCATTTGCCTAGATTATGAATAAAATTAGGTTCTATTAAACAAAGGTAAAGAATGGTGGCTTCTAGGTGGGTGACTAGTGCTGTCTGCCACCGTGAACAAAACTCTTTTGACACTAGATGTCCATAATAAAGTATCAATCAGTGCTGTTTTCGTTCAAACAATCTGAGAACCAAATGTAATTGACTTAAGCGAAAAAGAGAATTCCCTGTTTTTAGAGATACTGCTGGCTTCAGGTAAAACTGGAAGTAGTGGCTTCAAAAGTGTAACTAAAGATTTGGCTTCTCTTGGTCTCTCTGCTCTTTACAATGTCAGCTTCTTCTGAAGCCTGCTACTATTCTGGAAGATGTATGTCTGCAGCTCTCTGTGAGGGCTATTCCTCTTTCACTCTGCTGTCAAAGAGACTCTCTCCCTGCATTCACTACAGAAAAATAGGCAGCATATCTTTTCCATAAGCCACAGCAACTAACTTTCATATCTCATCAGTCATTTAGCTTACAAGAGCATCTCTGAATTAAAGAATGGGCTATGAAATTGATGTCTAAGGTTATGACACTGTCATTCATTTGGGCAAAGCAATTTTTATCAATAACTTTCAAACAGAAATGAAACCAGGAGGACAAATAAATGAATACATAAAGGACCCTCTCCATGATTATATGAATCTCATATTGCAGGCATTTTCCAGTAATATTTTTAATAAATTGAATAATTGTTGTCTAGAAGATAACTTAAAGTAAAGCAAATAATGAAAATCAAACTTATGTGAGGCATGTAGTGAAAATGCCACCAATATGAAAATTCAAGCACAATAGAAAATAACTTAAAATGCGATTCAGTGGTTTTGACCAACATTAAAAGTTTATTCATTGTGACATGTTGATATTAGGGATATGCAATTAATTTTTTTGTTAAAGAACTAGCAGTTGGGTGTGGTGGTACATGCTGTGATCCCAGCACTCTGAAAGCTGAGGCAGGGGATTACCAAGAGTTTGAGGCCAGCCTAGACTCCATAGTGACACCCTGTCTCAAAACAAAACAAAATACCAAAATAAAATTAACAATTAGATTCAAAGACTTTGACATTATTTGAAGAGAATTTAAAAAATCAAAATATATAAGAAGAAATATTTTAGCAGCATGTGCTTTTTAGTAGTGAACAATATTTAATGCTGCTATGTCAGCATTTTTGGCATGACTACCATATGCATCATGAAGTTAAAATATTATCATATATATATAAAATACACCCTCGAACAGGTTAATAGGACCCAAAGCCCAGAAAATGAATTAGGAGTCATGAAGGGTGCAGTAAGAAATACAGAGAGGAAAAGCAGCTTCCAAGGGAAGTAAGGAGAAAGGGTCATGGGCTACACGCACATGGATGCCCTCCCGCTACAATGATTTCTTAAAATTTTGGGCAAATCAGCTTCCCATGTATCAGCCACTTTGTTTATAAAACGAAAGCTGGGTTGGGGGCTGTAGCTCAGCGCTAGCATGGTTGGTCTTGCTCAATCCTCAACAGTGCAAATAATAATGATGTATATAATCAATAAAAATTTTCCCAAATTATAGAGTTCTATGATTATGTTAGAGATTTTGAACTTCTGAGCATGCATTTTAAAGCATTTTGGCACTTAACATATTGTGTCATTTATTCTTGAGTTGACATTCAAGCACCTTATGTCCTCCCTGCATTTACATTTCCCACAGTGGGCACACAGTCAGTACCATATTTGTTGAACTAAATCCGAGGCTACGATTGTAATTAGGGCTCTGCTTCTCCATTAGGCAGATGATTTGGAGTAAATAGCTTGTTTAGTGCCCCCTCCTGGTGTTACCTGACCCCCAAACTACTTGCCAGTCCTATCTTAGACAACAATTCCAAAAGGACCAAAGGTGGACAGAAAAAAATTTATTATGCTGCTTTAGCTTGTCTAGCTTTTGAAAATTATAAACTTTACTGATGGTAAACCAAAAAACTGCACAAATGAACTTGAAGCTTTGTGACATTATGATATGTAGATTTTAAATTTTTGAACACATTTCTTGACTCACAGTACGCTCCCCTGGGCAGGACAGAGAACCTGGAATTTTTCTTCCTGAGACAAATCGCTGAAAACTCTAATCCTGACTTGTAGCTCTTGGTCATAAAGAAACTCCTTGCTTACCTTGTCTGATATTAGTGATAGGAGCCTACCCACCCTTCAGAAGGGGTTGTACCCTACTCCCGAGGAAGGAATGTGAGGCATCTGGGCAGACAGGCCTTGCTGGGTTTCCCCTCGCAGACTGTCCCCATTACACTAGACCCTTTTTTGTCTAATCAGATATCCCAAGCAATGAAGTTTCTACACAACTCCAAAGGAGGAATTTGGAGAGCTTCTGTAGGCTGAACACGTGGAAGGCGTCAGCCTGGAGAGGGCTGGGGACTCAGTGTCCTTCCTGCTAGCTTACCCTGTACACTGATCTCTTCATCTGTACCCTTTGTAATATCCTTACTAATAAACCAATAAGTGTGAGTAATCATTTCCCTAAAGTCTGTCACCACTTGAGCAAATTAATTCAACCTAAGGAGAGTGTCTTAGTTACTTTTCTTGATGTTGGGACAAAAATACTCAACACTCAAAAGTTAAAGAAGGAAGAGTTTGCTTGCTTATCATCTGTAAAGGTTTCTACCCACAGTCAGCTGGATTCAAAACAGGATGGGCTGGCACAACAGTGTGTGGAGAAGTGCCTTCCTGGCATGGCAGTGCAGAGGCAGAGAGAGCTAGGGAGACAGGAGGGAGGTACAGACCCTTCAAGGCAATGCCCCCAGTGATCCACTCCCAACTTTGCATTTAGCTATATAAACCCATGACTGCATTAATCCACTGTTGAGTATCAGCTCCCATGATCAGCCACCTCCCAAAGCCCACCTATGGGCACTAGAGGCTTTGGGGAGAACAGCTAGATAGCCATAATAGGAAGGGTGATGGGAACCGTGGTTCATAGCCAGTTGTTCAGAAGCACAGGTTAAACCACCCGGGACTTGTGATTGGCATCTGAAATACGGAAGAGGCAGGTTTGGGAACTGAACCCTCAATCGGTTGGATATGCTGCAAAACTGAACTGAATTGGAAGCTACCCAGGTGGTGTCTGGTGCAGAACTGCTTAAATTCTCCACTCATTAGCTCTGCCTGAGTAGGAGTGCAGGTATATATATATCTCTGAATGTGTACACACAGGTCTACGTGGTACATAAAACATCCAGAAAGGAAGTATGATAGTGTGACATATGAAGTACCAGAGTAAAGAGGCACCTACTCAACAGAAAATCATTTATCTGGTCTTATCCCACCTCAAAGTTGCACTCTGTCAAAATAATCCAACTTGCCACCATCATACAGGAGAAAGAGAAGGGGGAATGGAAGGAATGGGAGGAGAGAGGAAGGGAAGACAGAAGAGGGGGGACACAGGCAGCATAGTAGAGGGGAAGTTACAGGAATGAGCAGTCATTTGAGAATTTTGCAAAGGATGCTGGGAAAGGAATGAGTCTAAAGCCCTAGAACTGTCTATAGAGTAGCAAAGTGGAATCTTCTAGAGAAGCTCTGTGAGAAGCTCTGTGCTCTGAGGGAGGGCTGCAGACAGCGAGAACTGAGATCTGCTTTGAGTAAAGAAGCCTTGCTAAGAGTGACTCTGTTATACACAGTGTAAACCTGGGACACTGCAGGTACAGTATAGAGCAGTGACTCCTGTAAAACCATGGCAGTGAGGTCAAATATGGGTAGCATTAGAGAGGGTTTTTTCCCTAGCCATCAAGCCCTTAGTTAATAAATATTGGAAGTTAATATTGGAACTACATAGTTTTCTCAAAGTAGCTTCAGAAAACTGCATCTTGTTTGTCTTGTAGTATGATTTCAGACATTCTCAGTCTCTTTATCTTTACATAGCTGTGCGTCAAACGAGCCTGTGGATGTTGTTAGAGATAGCAATGGGAACCAGGAGGAAGCACTGCGCTCCGGCAGTCAGGCATCTCAGGTGGTAAAACTGGATAAGCAGCATCTTCCAAGTGCTCCTGGAATAAAGCCTAGTCCAATTTGGATCACACAGTACATATATCCCACATTACATATGCATATGTACATTGTACATACAGTCTACCTATGTACATTGGGGAAGCATGATCTCAAGTCAGAAGAGACCAGCCCAGCCCAAATAGTGCATTCAGTCACATGCAAAGCTGTGACCCTCCCATCTCCTTCCTCATCAATGCCACAAGTTCATATAAAAACAAACCAACATCAAAGTTTGGTTTAATGAAAGGTTCTAATGGATTGGTAATCAACCTAGAGAAAAGTGTAAATGAATGAACTAATACAAGTCAGCATTTATGAATGAGACCAGTGCATTTTGGGAGGTTCTGGAGATTTGGTTTCATTCATTTATCCCTGATAGTGCATGTATCGTCACAAACCTGTAAGTTAGACACAGAGGATAAAATAATGACTAAAGTAGCCCCTACAGCCAAGGAAGAATGTGAATATTCAGTTCTTCTTCCACTACTCACAATAAGTTTGTCTGTATCAGCAGCCTGTTCATTGGTTTAGTTTCAAAACAAAAAATTGTAGGTATTAGACAAAGGCAAGAGTCGTAAGAAGTATTACAGTAACTTTGAACACATCCTTCAATTTCTTATTATCAAGAAGAACATGAATAAATTGGTATATTTTACCATTTATCTTGTGTAGACATAACATTATAACCTTACTGTTTACGGGAAGGATCAAATTGTGTTCGGGGCTGAGGATATAGCTCAGCAGCACAGCACCTCCCTGGCAAGCGTGAGGTCATGAGTTCAATTTCTGGTACCTGCTGTTCCCACCCCCCCCCGCAAAGAAATATTATGTTCCAGTGTAGGCCTTTCTAATCACTTGATGTGTGAGCCTGATAAAATTATTTAAACTGTCTGCATCTATTTCTTTTGTCAGTACTATCAAAATGTTAGTAAAGTATCTCAATGCTGTGAGACACTTAAGATGATTAGTACATGTCAAAACTCTTAGATTACTTTCTGGCACATACTCATTTTTCAAGAAATGTTAACTACCATTTTTAATTGAGAACAATTCTAGGTACCTCCTCCATTCTAAGTTCTCCATTTTCTATATATAAACTAATGCTTCTGTTTTGTAGAATGATCAAGTAGAAGTTTCTATTTGGACAAGTTCATAAATCCATAGTTCTACTTCCAAAGTTATAATCGCTCTGGAAAATAGAAGTTTTTCATAGCTCATCTGGTGGTAAAATCTGACCTGATGTTACCTGGAGTCATTTGGCAGTAAAACCTTATCTGAACTAATGAGAGGTTATTTGTCATATTTATACATCCCTTCAGTATAAATATTAATATTTTGGTGATGGACTATTGTTCTAGGCCCTGCCAATGTTGCCTTTTAAATTTGAAAAATTCTGCATTCTGTGACACATTTGGCTCCTAAATTTCAGGTAAGAATTTTTTTGCAGACCTATTGTTTTAGGTCTAATATAAGCATGTCTTTGTATGTGGAAACTGGTTTAAAGAAATGGGTCTGGTTGTCAAGTTGACAAGGGGTGGAATCTTATGGTTGATAACATTGTGTCAACTTGGGGAGTCTGGAGGTTTGGCTGAGTGACTCAGCTGGAAGCCAGGGTGCTTATTTTGTACACATCCTGAGCCTGTGGAAGAGGAAGGCATGGAGATTGTGTGAGAGCTACACACCCCGTGGGTGGGGTTAGCCTCTTTGCAATGTAAGGGAAGGAAAGAGGCTGCTTGCAGCCATTCCTCCCTTTTGCTGGTTGCTTTTGCTGTGCTCTCTGCCATGTGCCACTCTGCCTCTGAAGCAGCCAAGTATGGACTGAAACCTTCACAAACTGTAAGCTAAATAAACCTTTCCTTTCTTCATTTTGGGCATTGGGTATTTTGTCTCAGCAACGAAAGAAAACCTATACTAGTTGGAATAGACAGTATAGATGAAATTTCCATCTATGGCTCTGAGAAACAAGATTAATTAAACAAGGATGTGAATTTCTCCAGTAACAAGCATGTTGAACCAATCTGCTTTCCGGATCTAAAAAATGTGAAACCTTTTTCTTCTATGACATTCATTATCTAGATTAATCTTCTCTCCTACTTGTTCTTTGCTATAATTTACAAGGAACATTTATTTCAGTTCTTGGAGCATTTATCATAATTCTATTCCTCCTCCAATCCTTTTAATCAGTGTTCCCTATCTCATTTTTGTCCACACTTACATACATACAATATACAATATAGGCCAAGACACTCAAACAGTTGGGCATAAGTATTATGGCCCCTCGACCCTACTCTTGATTGATTTTTGACCTACCTCCACCTGGGATAAGTCAAGAAGTGAGGAAGTTAGGGTCTTGCCAAATGTCCAACCCTGCTTTACTCTCCAGCACACAGCTCGTTATTCATAAACTACTGGTTGGAGGGACTGTCTGGTCTCTCTGTTTCTTTCTGTTTTCAGGAAGTGGAGAGCAGATCCCAATCTAAAAGGCCTATTTGTGTTTACTACTCAAGATTTCCTGAGATTTCTAGGAGAAATTTTTGTCTGAGTCTCCTTACTCTTTATCTCCAGGAAATCTAAAGTCTTTCCATGTGCTTTAAAATTCCCCAAGTAGAGCTCATCTCCACATTACACACTAATGACAGCTGACCTTGAAAACTAGATGTGCTTTCTGTTTCTAATAGAAAGCAGCAGTGGAGGTAGAAGTGAACCTGAAAATCTCTGTCCAGGGCATTCCAGACATTTTCTTTCTCTTTTGTGGTCAGAAATGCCTCAAGATATAGAATTGCTTAATTACTAAGGCGGCCACCAGTGAAGAGGTAAATGTAGGTTTATCACAGGTGTTAATCTGAACAAGTAGAGCATTCCAACCCCAGGGAGTTGGAGACACAACCTTTGAAGTATATGATAAAGTGACGTTGTTACCAGCCACTTAGGTTCGAAGGCTCAGGTTCCTTTGCTGGCTCCTGACCAAATTAAATTAGGCCATATGTTTGAGTAAAAAGGAAAAGGGATTTATTCAAAGCTGGCTCCAAAGAGACGGAGGGGCCCAATAGCTCCGGGGGAGAGGGAGCACGGATAGGTAACACAGTCTCCACACCTGCTTCAGCACTTTCACCCTTCAGCTCGTGGTCTCCTTTTCTGTGGGAAGGAAACTGGACTCTAGGCCTACATCATGGGCAGCTGCTTGTTCTTTCACTTCTTTTGGGCTGAGGAGAGGAATGGGTGTTGAATATGTGCTCAGTAGGAGAAAGCTTGGAGAAGTTGCTTGTGTTTAAAAGAAAAGAATCTATTAAAGTTTCATTTTGCAATGCCAGTTACAGCATCAGTATTTGACTTTTCTGCACAGCACGTTCTCACTTGTGGGTCCCAGAGCATCGCTGGACTTCAGTTTCTTGATCTGTAAAACAGGCATCATAACACCTACTTTTATAGAATTATTCCATGTCATAGTTAAATGTGTTAAGCTGGAATTTAGATTCATTTGTTTGCAAAATTAAAATCACCAATATCCTCCTAGAATCACTCCGTCTCTAGAAAGTTTCATGTAAAGCAACATAATTTCTCTGCTGATGATAAAGAACAGCAGCTGATGAGTGATGTGTGTGGAAAGCCTTTGGGCAGTTTAACTCTTGATGATAGCACTGAAGCAGATGATCAGGACATGGAAAAGTGGCCAGGCAGGTGGATGTGACCTCTCATTCACGAATGTCCAGGACATATGCCCTAGCCTTGTACCTGGCACCAATCAGAAAATGCTGTCTTCAGCTTTTCTTGTGAAAACTCAGCAGGCTTTTGGTAGGATGGCCTAGACGGACATCAACTGCATCACAGAGGAGACAGAAGATGACCGCCATTAAGTGTCTGACCACTGCACTCTCTCACAGTCATCTGCTCTCCTCCTGTAGTGTGCTTCCCCCCACTATTTTTCATTTAAAGAGTATTAAAAAATAAAAAACATTAAAAATGATACAGAATTTCAAAACAAGATGATAGGAAATCAGCAATGGTTGTTGTATTGCATATTGTTACCCCCTACTTTTAATTGGTCCACTCTTACACTGCAGAGCATGGCTTTTTTTTTTTTTTTCTCTTACCTTTAATACATGTAAAACCTTGCTAGCTTTTGTACTTGCTTTGTCCTGTTATTTGTTCAGGACCTGGAAACTTTCTGACAAAGCCAGCGGGGCAGCACTAAGGCCCTCTGGGCTGGCTTTGTTTCTCTTTCTGTCTCTGAAATCTATAGACTCACACTGGTTTAGGGTTTTTTCCTTTCCTCTCTCTCCCCTAGGAATGCCTCCAATCCCCTCGTCCCTTTTCTGTCCAGATGGGCTTTCATTGCTTGGAGGACTCAGGTCCTTTAACTTGTTTTTCTGGTGTTTGCTGGAGAGAAGCAGGGAATGAGAGGGTCATAAAAATTAATAGAAACTGGGGAGTTCTGGAAGCTTTATTGGGGCACCAAGAGCGGTTTCCTAATGAGTGCCATCTATCTCTCTGGGGATAGGTCTGCCAAGAGCCTCACTTCCCACTCTGATGAAGACTGGAGATGCCAAAGGCAACCGGCCATTGCCCTGGGTGACCCTGACTGTCGTCGAACTCCTCTGAACCTCTGAAAAACCTAAAGTTCCTCTTCAAAGAGCAAGACTGCACTCTGATCTGAGTACAGCTAGGTAGAGTGACTATAGCCCCTCACCCAGCAGAGCTTGAACAGGCGCCGTAGTAGAATTTCCGGTTTTAATCAGATCCACAAAGAATGTGCGCAATCTTCTTAGGGCTATGATTCTCAGGCTCTTGCAAATTAAGAGCTTTCTTTGCCACACTTTCTCTCCCAAAGGAAGTGTGAAAATGTAACCTGGTTCCTCGCATATTTGGGCTCTACATTCCCAACCTAGTAGTAAAGTTGAGAATTTACCAATTTTTTCTGACAAATTCACCAACTTTCACTGAACAGGCGGCTCAACAGTCCTTCACGTGTAGACACTAACTCCTTTCTTACTGTCTCCTTACAGTTTTTTCTTCAAGCCAACTGATGAACCAGTAACATTCCAAGGTAGTTGCTGTGCACATAATTTGCAGGAGGTAGGGCCTAGAGCCCTTTTCAGCGGGCAGTAGCTATATAAAGACATATACCTTTCCACCTTCAGCACCCATAAAGATTTGTGAGGATTTTTGCCCCTCCAGAGGATATGGTGCAGGAGATTAGGGTGCTGAAAAGCGGCTGGGCAAGTGTGTGTGACATGTCAATTATGGAGACCCCAAAACCCGCACCTGAGACCAATCAGAGAATGCTATATTCAATTTTTCTTGAGTGAACTCGAGCAGGTTCTTGACAGGATGGCCTTGCTGGGTCTAACGTCAGCCTGAGGCGTGTAAGACGCAAAAATGGCTGCCATTAGCTCTTGTTCACTGTGCTCTTGCTTTCCCAGTGCTTCACTCTCACCCTGTAGAGTATATTTCATTTGCTCTTTTAAATTGGCCCTTGTGTGTTTCTTTTCCTGCCTTTAACAGATGTAAATCCTTGCTAGCTTTTGTGCTTGTTTTGTCCAGTGCTCTGTTGAGGACAAGAAGAACCTAGAAAGAATCTCTAGAAAGAGTCCCTGGCACTCCAGAAGCAGTAACAGGGCCAGGTGTTGATGAAGGCTCCCTGGGGAACACAGCTGCAGGATTACAGTTAGGAGGCCCATGTCCTAATTAACATCACCGTGGCCCAATCTGGAGCTGGCTCTTCCACAGTTACACATGGTCCACGCAGCCAGCTTTAGGAAGTCTCATTGGAAACATCATGGAAGCTCTTTGGGGGCTGAGAAGAGGAAAAACCGTAGCAGAAATAGGCCAGTTCCTTCAAAAAACCTAAATAGAACACAAAATGTCTCAGCAATCCTGGATGTCTGGGGTATGATAGCTTCAATGACCTCCTTATCACAAGAGATCTGATGCCTTGCTGAGAAATCTCCCACAGTGAAAAGCTCTCACTCTTTTATAACGTCTATAAATGCAAAATCTTGGTTTCCCAAGCAACTTGAAATTCCAAATCTCTCCGGTGTCCCTGGGTGGGATGGTGCACCCCTGTAATCCCAGCACTCAGAAGGCTGAGGCAGAGGATCGCTGGGAGTTTGAAGCCAAACTCAGCTACATAGTGAGTTTAAGGCCAGCCTGAACTACATGCTGAGTGTCTCAAAAACAACCAAACAACCAAAAAGAAACCATATCTCTCTGGTATCATAGCTAAACATCACACTTGAGCAAAGATGTGAAGTTCAACTTTTCCCCTAAAGCCAGAAACCTGTTTTCAGGGGAGACAAGAGGAAAAACAGCTACTTGACCCCTGGACACTAGTAACAAGAACCCGTATATGCCTTTGATAGAGGCTATTACAGGAGCAGCCCACAGGCTCTGCCCCAGGACAGTAGCATTTCTTCGTTGTTACCTGGCAACAGATTTGCTTTTCAGGAGAAGAGGAGATGGGTGGGTAGAGGACTTCTCAGTTTTAGTGCGTGTTGTCATCCCCTCTGTGGACCTAAAGGAAAAGAATGTTTTCCCTGTAGGTCTATGTCTACCAATAAATGCATGTAAGCAGCAGAATGAACCAGCTGGTGGTCCCAGGTGGAATACGGTACATACTATTTTAACTTCTGATGGTCAGTTTATCAAAAGGGGTGCATGGAAGATCAACTTAGACTACAGGTAAAGGAAAATTTCTCCAAAATCCTGAGAGCATCATAGCACTGGCAATAGCAGTGAGTTTTCTCGCAGCCTCTTTTCAACTATCAGAGAACCCCTGATTTATTGTCAGAATTTTCCTGTCTGTATCTTTGTGCATCCCCTGGCATAGAACTCTGGAGATAGAGAGTTTGTTACCTGACTTGAACGGTTCTGTGGCTCACAGTGGGTGATACACTAATACTTGCTGGCAGGCATTCGTTGTCAGCCACTGAGGTTCAGATTCCTTTGCCCACCCCTGACCAAGTCATATATTTGGGTAAGAAGGATTTATTCACAGATGGCTCCCAGGAGACAAATGAGCACTTGTGCCTCAAATCACCATCTCACCAAGTACAGGTCTGTTGGGGTCTTTTATAATAAGGAATGGTGTGGGAGGGAATACATTGGAACAATCGATATTTTCAGGTTAGTTCCTTCCCTTCCTAGACACAGCCTTTTCCCTCCTTTGCCTAAGGGAAAGAAATTGGGCTGGACCTCCAGGTGCCAGGATCTGCATTTTCTCTGGGCAGAGAGGACGCGGGGAGATATTTATGTCCTAGACCTGAAGAAGTTTGGAAGCCACTTGACTCCAAAGGAAAATGATTTAACTTTTAAAGTTCTGTTTTGCAGTGCCAGTTACATATTGATATTGTGAAAATTTAAAGATAGCAGTTTCTGTTGCAGGATCTGATGGTGGGACTGAAAGTGACGGGGGCATTTGGAGAGCTATTTTAAAAGTTCTTATTGTGCTATATAAAGCTTAAAAGTCACATTTTCCACAAAAGTAAATATCTCAGTTGAGTAATGTAAGTGATTGAGAACAAGTTTGTTTATGTCTAAGAAAATTACACAATACAGGAAGCTACAGGAAACGCTCATTCTGCTTATCCTCTTTTTTCCAGCTAAATTAGGCTTCAGGAAAGGAAATATGTCTCTCTCTCACAGTGGCCACTTCTAAACAACTTCCAGGGCCTATTCCCCATGGGTTATCCTCTGGCAGAATGCTGCTGCTGTCCTGTGCATGGGGTCATGTGAAATGCTGTGATCTGGACAGTCCGTGGTCCCTCCTTACTAATGAAGGCCACCTTTCATATGGCTTCTGCATGGGAAAAGAAATGCTTGTGTTTAGTGCAGAGTGGAAACAATGGGAATGTTTGGGGAAGTTGTGTGACACATAACTATTTGAACTCCTGCATAGTTACTCAGTTCTAGAAAATGACTAGTTTAACAATGGAAGTCTGTTGTCCTATGGATTTCCCTATTATACACCCAACCAATGACAAGCATAGCCAGAAAGTTTCCTTTAGTACACTTTTCACGTTTAATGACCAAGTTAGGGCTCTGAAACAGGGTCATTAATGAATCAGTCAGGAAATGTATATGTACCTTACAATATTCGCAACAAAGAAATGGTGAAAGGAAAATCCAACTTGATGACTTTGTTTTATTTGCGTAACTCTTACATGCACTACTGTAATGTATAGCAGAACATAAAACTACAGTACTGCAAGTGCAAGCATCAAAATTATAATACTGGATAAACAAGGTATACTGTACAAAAAGGCTGAAATTGATACTGAATTGTAACAGCTAAAAATGATGATATGCAAAATAAATAATAAATGTAAGTCACTTGGAATAAGTTTATAGTTCAAATCTGAGGTTTTAACCAAGGTGAAATACCACTTTTTTCTACAAGAGACAACTGAAAAAAATTGCCTCTGCATCTGTGTATTCTCTTATTTGTGCCTCTTTAAAAGGATTAAAATGACTCTTAATTTATGGATTTATGTTTTGATTCCTTTTATTAGTGGCAAGTTTTAGGACCTTGTCACTGAGAATAGCCATGGTCCACTTTGGGGGAGCTCTGGTCCTTACTTTGAATGTCACTTCCTGGATTCAGGGCAGATCCCTCAGTCTGTTGGCACCGATCCTTCATTCCACTGGCACACACTTTCTAGGTTCCACCACTGACCTTTGAGTCTTTCCCATGCAGATCTGTGAAACAGACTTGCATGAGACATTGCTGTGGGCTCTAGGCCTTCAGCTGGATTCATGGGGGGGGGGCATTGTGATGAGCTCTAGGTCTTCAGCTGGACTCATGCAGGACATTGGCGTAGGATCCAGGCCTCCAGCTAGATTCTTTGGGACTATAGTGTGTGGACAGATTTCCTGCACTCTTTTGCACTTGACTCTTTGGATGACTATTATAAAATAATCCTATAAATTATGTGTCCTGTGTTAAATTGTTTCCCTTGCACACCCTGACTACAACTATTTTAAAAAGGCAGTGGTAGGATTAAGGATGTAACTTAGTGGTAGTGTGCTCAGCATGCACATGTTAAGGCCCAAGGTTCAGTCCTGCCCCACCTGATTTTTTTCAAGCACAATGAGATAATACTTCACAGCCAGAAAAAGAAACACAATGAAAAAAAGAGAAAAAGAAAAGAAAACCCAAGAAAACTACAAGAAAATCCCACAAAAATCTTGAAAGTTATCAAACTTTGGCAAGAATGCAAAAATTTGGAATCCTATAAATTGCTAGTGGGGATGAAAACCGGTGCAGTTTCTGTGAGAACAGTGTGGTATTTCCTCAAAAAAATAAACATGGAATTATCATAGGACCCAGCAATTCCATTTTCAGGTATCAACTCAAAAGAATCCAAATGAAGGACTTTAACAGATACTTATACACCGATCTGTATAGCAGCACTTCTGACAGTAGCCGAAAGGCGGAAACAATCCTAATGCCCATTGAGACATGAAGCTCTAAGCAGAATGTGACAATACGTATAATGCAACATTATTCAGCTTTAAAAGGTTATCGTGCAGTTGTGAGGCATGCTAACACACGGATGAGCGCTGACACTGTATAAAGTGAAACATCCAAACACAAAAGGACAGATATGGTACAACTGCACTTACAGGAGGCATCTGGGATGGACAAACTCGGACAGAAAGAGCAGCAGCCATTACCCGGACAGAGCACGCGAATGCACTTACGGCCATACGTGAAAATGACAAATTCCACCATTATACATATTTAACCACAATGAAAAGTTTTCTTTAAAAACATGTGATTTATCTTCCAATCATGTAACTGTAACATGCCCTTAACACAGTAGCAGCTTTCCACCTGTGCTGTGTTTTGTCCTTAGGGATTATTGTTTCCTATCGGCTACTTGAAATAAATTAATTTCTCTAGTTCTCAGATTTCTCTTTCACGAAATAAAAGAGCGGAACTGAGTAATCTCTGGCTCTTGTTGAACTGCTATTATCACCTTGGATGATTAAATGGAAAATATTAAACCATTATTCTATTTAAAATAGACTCCTTTGGGCTTCCCTTTTTCCCTCCCAGCTCTCTCAGGAAAAGAACCCAGGCGGGAGGTTTAACTTTTCCTTGTCAGTTGCACCTTTTGATGCTCATAAATATGCTATTTTGCTCAAGTTCATAAAGATTTTGAAAAATTTCTTAAATGTAAAATATTTTTGAGAAGCCATTTTTGTCACATAAATCGTGAACTTGATATGATTGCATATTACCTATATTTGCAGTACCAGTGATGAAAAAACAAAATACCTCTTAGTGAAATGAAAAACTTTGTTTTCTAAACTTGCACTTTGTGAGGTTTACAAGCCCAAGATGTCCCTGGACAGTTTAGCAAGATCCTGTCTCAAAAAGAGCTGGAGGGTTTCACACAGCTTTCCCTGGTCTCAGCTTGGGGCATGATTCATGGCTTGAAGCTTACAGTCCCTTGGCCAGAGAAAAATCACATGACCCCACATAACTGCCCAGAGGCTGGGAAAAGCAGGGCACACGTATGTTCAATGTGCATTTAATGTTTCTGCCAAAATAAGCTTCTGTAGTCTGAGCAGTTAGAGAGCAGTTAGACAGGATCTATACTGATAATGTCCTGAGAATTTAGGCCACGGGATACACGCCATTTCAAGATTGCTGCTGTGTTACTTCCTATTGCTATTCTAACAAATTACTATAAATAGCAGTTTAAAGAGCACAAGTTCTTTATTTTACAGCTCTGTAAGTCAGAAGTTCCACATGGATCAATCTCTCTAGGTTAAAGTTAATCATGGTGCTGGCAGGGCTGCACTCTGGAAGTTTTGGAGAGAACCTGAGTCTGAGCTGTCATGTTTCCAGGGGTAGCCACATTCATTAACTCAGTCTCTCTGTCTCTGTCTCTCTCTCTGCATGACTCTGATGGGTGTTCTTAGCTACTCTCCCTCTGACCACAGTCAGGCACGGTTCTCTCTTTCAGGGACTCACCTGGCAATCTAGGACGATCTCCCTGTCTAGAATCCTTCGCCACATCTGCAAGGTCCCTTTACGCCTGCTGAAGTAACATGCTCACAGACACTGGGTTTTAGGATGAGAATAACTTGGGGGAGGGGTTATTATCCTGCTATAATAGTCACTTTTTGTCCGGGTGAAATGTACTCATTCAAATGTAATGCTAAAAACTGGCTGCCTCCTCAGAGCAACACTGCAGGCAGCAGTACTCGCAGGCACTTACTTCATTTCCGCTTGGCTGAGGAAGAATTTAGCATCAGCTACATCATTTGCCATTTGCTGCCAACAAGGATGTATGTTTCACGGATGTACACAAATAGGAGTGATGTGAAAACCGGGGGTGATGGTAAAGCCAGGAAAGCGAAGAGCAAGTTATAAACTGAACGCGAGCAGGAAGTTTTTCTTGTTTTGTTTTTGTTTTTACTTTAAAGCATGTTGCAAATGTCAGGACCTAGATCCAAGAATGGAAAAAACTGTTTTATGGCTTCTGGCTGTTATATTCTTTCCAGATTATTTGGTTATTGTTGTGAAAAGAAAGATTTACCTTCCTCAACCATTACTCTTACACATTACAATTATTCATTGTTTTAGAATACCCATACACTGAAATTTAAAAGATATTATTAAAATAGCAGAATACAAGGCATGGTATTTCAATTATAAAACATGTATGCATATAAATATGTTTACATAAAGAGAGCTTTAATACACAAAACCCAAATTATTTTAAGAACAATAGAATCAAGGATAATTTTTATCTTGCTTAAAATTTTAGTTAATATTATAATTTATGAAATACTTGTTACATACTATGTTTTTGGTAAAGATTAGTCAACATATCTGTAAGGACACCCTGAACTACAGAGTGAGACCTTGTCTCAAAAAATAAAGAAAGAAAACAAAGTTGTGACAACATACACACAGATGGTCAGTCCTGCACATCTTGATGGCAGCGCTTTGTTGAACTTAAAAGGGTCGTGAACTTTCCCATTCTGAGGCTGAGAGTGGCCATCTGCCATGTTAAACTTACTGCTTTTCTAACTTAAGTTGTATTTCTTTGTTTGTTTGTGTTTTGAGACAGGGTCTTCCTACATAGTTTAGGCTGGCCTCCAACTCATAGGAGATCCTCCTGCCTCAATCTTCCGAGTGCATACACCTCTATGCCAGGTTTAAATTACATTTTAAATGGAGGAAATGATTCAGAAGAGGCTTCCAGAAGCATCTGATTTTTCAGAGGCCCGTGGTCCTCCCTGTCCGGCGCCGCTCCCGACCCGCACAAGGCAGCACGCAGACAATCGGGTTTTGTAACGTGTTTTTTTATTGGACACAGCACAAACCCCACAGGAGTCCACTCTGTGTGGCTCCTTTCAGGCTGCTGCCTTTTTTGCTTACTGTCACAGCGACTTATATAAGAATGGTTAGCAAATCATACTACGCCACGTGGGCCTCCAGGATTGGTTTTAAGGCGGAGTAAGCAGGTACCTCTCTATATATGGTATACACAGAGTCAGCAACAAGAACCAGAAAACAGGATATAGGCGCCATCTTGGTAACACGGTGGGAGGGGCTGATTTCAAGGAGACTAACAGCAAGCCCTCACACCGGCTCCCAACACTCCCTCCTCACAGTGCCCGGGGAGCTGCCAACCAAGGGCTGCAAATGTCCATTTCTACAGGATCTGATCAGGTAAGAGTGAGGGTAAGAACTGGTTTCCGGAGGATTATGTTCAACTCTGGGTCCTATCTCAAGGAGGCTGTACAACCCTGGGCCTTCCTCATCATTCATGAAAGCAAACCTGTGTGGACAGATTATCTGAATTTTCAAAGAAAGCAAGAATCTGAATTGCCCAAATCCACAATTCCTGGATACTTAAAGTTTGATGAACAACTCTACGCAAAACTGTTTGAATAATTGCACTGCAACAACAGTCTAAAATCCCTAACAAAATTCAATCAAGCTTTGAAAAGACTCAATGATCTACAACATTGGTTTTTACACTTTAGTTATACTAGGTGTCAGGTGAAACTTGTCAGTTATGTGAATTCCTGGGGCCCACCTCAGATATTTCAGTTCAGCTGGTATGGGATGGGTCCAGGACTCTAAATGTTTACCCTTCACTCAAGGTGACTTTTATGATGATCTCAGGATTATATTTTTAAAAATACTATCTCAAAAGATAGCCAATGAATCTGGGTATGGTGCCACATGCCTGTAACCCCAGCACTGCATGAGGCTGAGACAGGAGATTACAAGTGTGAGTCCTGGGCAATTTAGGGACTTAGACTCTGTCTTGGGGGGGGGAATATATATATATATATATATATATATATATATATATATATATATGGGATGGTGATGTAGCTCAGTGTGAAGGCATGGGGGTTCAATCCCCGGCACAAAAAAACAAAACAAAACAAACCCAGTGAGTCACTGGGCAGAACATTTCAGTTTTTCTCTGCTATCCCTCATTCATCACGTTGAGGAACAAACCATCAGTTCCTGGACCCCCTGCCGCAAGCACTGCTAGACCTTTCCTTGCAGCACAGTGCCTACTCTCCAGCTCCCTGAGCAGGAGGTATGTGAGCAAGGAGGTCAAGGAAGAGTGATTTTTGTTTGTTTTTGCCTGATTAAGGCTGAGGATTGTGCCTGGTTATTATCAGCTACTTGAGCCTTTGGCCTAGGTGTTGAAATATTCCTCTTGGGCCCTTAGGAAGAGAAGGGACCCTTAGAAGAGTTTACAGATTCCATCCTGAACATTTTGGTATTCCTCTCTATTCTTCATTGTATTTGACATGCTTCCATTTTAGAAAACAAAGTTATTGATTATCCATTCTCTGTTTGACCGTCTAGCACAGAATGTCTGCTCCTGGAACTCAGGAGTTGGTTTGGGAATATTTATAAACAAGACAATTAGAAATAGCACCAAATCAAGCACAATCAGGGGCCCAGAAGATAGGCTACCCGATGACCTGGCTGTGGTCAGCCTGCACAGGCCTACAGGGCTGCAGTTGCTCAGTGCTGAGGTTTGCAATGAACCATCAAAAATGTGTGGAATGGAACAGACGAAAGGTACGAGGCCTGGCTGGGAACGTGAAGGAAATTTCTTGGATTCGCTGCTCTTCCCTCAGGTCTCAACAATGCTGGTGCAAAGGAAACCTTCTTCTCTCCCAATCCCTCAAGAATTATTTAATTCTTTTGTTTTTATTTTTAATTATGGTTGCTTTTTCCTATCTAAACTAATGACTCTCTAATTTTCTCTATTTTCAGATTACCTATATTTGTTTGCTTTTCCAAATCAGTCAGATTCAGTAGGGACTTCAGTGCTTTTTCAAGGAACCCACAGTCTCATATTTTTTCATCAACAAAATCCTTCCTAATCATTAGTAAAAAATACAAAAGAGAAATGGCGGGAGGGTTTGTTAATAACTTCCTAAGCATCCCTTCCTGGGCTTGTATCTATCCAAAATAACCAAGTCTTCTGTAACTATTCTTTAGGGAAGATTTTCCATGACATTACCTATACCTAGAAGTTCACAATTTTTAAAAAAAGCTAATCTTTCAGGAATAGCTTATTGAAACAACGTGGAATGAGTTCTATTATACAAGTTCCATGGGGATGAGGAATTCTTCTTTTTTCATATGCTAGAAGTAGAATGCTCAATTTTATTGTATGGAATAAAACTATTATTTAGGCCATGTTCATTGTTTGGGCTAATTTATATTTTTGCTTAAAAAGTAACATACAGACTTAAACATTTGTTTAACCAAATTATGTGTTCCTTAGGGAAAGAAATTTTATTATGAACATAGCAGTATCTTCTTCTCTTTTGTTTTTTCTTTTCAGACCAGAGACTGTTTAGTAAGATCTGAGGTACAGAGAAACTTCAATTCCATTCTGTCATTTTTTTAATAAAAGATTAAGAAAGCCTAAGTTTGCTCTAGTCCCTTTACTTGTTAACTTAAGTCTGTTTCAGAAATTCAACCAATTCTGTCCGTAAGGGCATGGATGTCAAATTTTGACAAGTTTTTCTTAGTTATATGTGCATTTGTGGTAGTTTTTAAGCAATATTGAATATATTTCATGTTTTTCTTTTTGAATACAAAATCCTTTGCACTAGATCTCTGTAAGCATCTGTATGCCCATGAAGAAATGGAATTTATTACAAAGAAAACACCCAACAGGCTATACTAAGTTTTGACCTTCAAAATTGGGTTATACAGCAAACCATGTGTGGCAGATGGTATTTTCCAAAGATATCCACAGCAACATGGCCCATCCCACATGTTCTTCTGAAATGTGAACTTACCACACCCTATCAAGAGATGCAATCTATTCCTGTTCCTTTGAATGTGCACTGGCCTTACCGGCACTCTTACAACTAAGAGGGTAAATATTTCCATTTCACATATGTGTCTGCCTTGAGGGTGAGTTGAAACTTACAAACTGCTTTGTAAGAGTAGCCTGACTTAGAGGAACAGACACCTCTGGGGAAAGGAAGGAACACTTGCTGTGCCCACAGCTGCCAAGGATTTTTTCAATACAATTTTATAATTCTAAAAACAAAACAATTTTATAATTCTATTCCACTTTTCAAGTAATGAGGAAACTGAGGCACAGCTAAAATGTTAGGATTAATAAAGCTGGGATTTAGATATCAGTTTTTTTGATTCTGTCGATTCTGCACTCTTTCCCCTGAGAACTAGATAGTCACGGAAAGTATTAAAATGTCTCTGATAGGTGATGATTAAATCTGCATGAGACACTGGACTCCTAGGGCTTAGAGGATAGATCAGGCCTAGGGCTTTAAACCCAGCTCTTTCTTTCTTTTTTTTTTTTTTAAAGAGGGGAAAACTTTTATTTGGGGGTTCCTCTGGGCCCGGATCAGGCCTTCAGCTCTTTCTGCTGTTTACATTTATGGCTGGAATTTAGTGGAGGTGTTTATGTTCTTTAGAATCAAGAGCGGCCCTCTGGCTTTGTGTCTGAGCTTCCTCCCAGCATTTTCTCTCCTGCAAATATTTTGTGCATTGTCTGTGCTGCTGCGGGGCATGGCCCACAGCCAGTCTTGGGCTAGGCCTGCTTTTTCCTCAAAGATGTCCGAACTTTCCCATCACTTTCTTTAACGTCTTCCTCTCCACAGGCAAATGTCTACTTAGAATGGCTGTTTCAGGTGCTCTCTTTTCACTTCTGGATTAAAATATTTCTTTTGCTTCCTTGGAAAAAAGGTCCCTCATCCCCATGTCCTACCTTGTAAGGAAGGAAAAGAAAACAAGCAAAACTGAAATGAAGACATATGCTATAACAGGTGAAACTGAATTTCAAAACATGTCCACGACTCATTCCTCATTCATGAGCGAGGGATTTTCTTCTTGAAGAGCGAATTGACTCTAACCAACCCATTCTCTAGCTGATACCACTGCCTTTGAATCAAGCACAGCTCCACAGACAAAGCAAAACTGAGATCAGGGATCTCTGCTCCCTGTGGCATCTGTCTTCACTAGCTATGCCCATGTACAACAGGGCCACAGGGGTTACCGAGGAAACCACAAGTCCATCGGAAATGCAGTATTGCTATAGATTTTCCCTGGAGCCATTTTGGTCAGGGTGACCTCTGTCTTTCTGCGCATGTCCTCTCCACCTCCATCACGCTGGGCAACTGGGCAACCGAAACGGGCTCCCCTGGGGCTACTGCTTCTGCACCCTCATTTCACGATCAGAAAACTTCCTGCGGGGCTACGTTTCTGCCATTTCCCCTTTTTCCATCTCCTCTCCTCCCTCCCCCGACACTTACAAAACAAGACTTCTTATTGCTGCTCAATTTCAGGCTTCTCCCTTTTCTTTAATTACCATACCTACAAACAAAATTATCTAGAGAACTTTGAATCAGTGAATAAAATGAGTGCTTCTCCTCTATTAGCTCATACGTGAATAGCATTGTAGTGTCATTCAGGTCATCGAAATATATGTTAACATATTTTCAAACTATCAGGTTCCTAAGACCCTATAATCAAAGAACTGAATTTCACTCTTTCAAGCCATTATTGCTATATTACCCAGTAGTTAGGCTTCTCATTTAATACCAAGGACAGGCTTACTTACTGAGTAGAATCTTGTTCACTAATTACTTCTGTAGCACATTAATTTGCATTCTAGTATTATTAAAGTTTCTTCTGAAGTAAAATTCATTATAAATTGGAAGTATATTAAATCTCTTTATTTTCAAATTATTTTTCAAAAGTTATTTCATACAGCAAAATACCCATTCTATGACAAAATTTTGAAAGGAAAAAAGAAATCACAAAATTCTCTAAAGGTTAATTTCTAAGAGGAAAATTGAAAAATGAAAATACTAGATACACTCTTTATCCAAAACTGTGTTATTTCATATATATACAAGGATCCTTTTCATTAAATAATACTAAACACCCTCCAAGGCTTACCTTTTTATTAAGAGTGGCCTGATTAAATATCTTTGCTTTAAATCAAACATTGCTCTATTAAAAGCACTTGAGAACTATCCTACTGAGAATCCAACTCAATGTTTTGATCCAAGTTTTCTTCTTCTTTTATTTTTTCTGATGTAGTGCTTTGCACAAATAATATATCCCTTTTTGGCTACCTCTGTCCCATAAGAAGTGAATCTTTTTGATGTTTCTTAAATTTCAAAGAGCAGAATATAGACTTTTCTTTTAAAATTTTTTAGTAAATTTGAATAGATCCTGATACCGAGAACATATGAGGCATAGTTCAATAAAATGGACTTGACTACAGTCCAGTGTGAGGAATCTACCCTATAACAGTATTTATTTTATTTGTTTGTTATAGTAAGAGTCTGTTTAAAAGGTATAGACAAGGAAATAGAAAATCTAAGAACACAAGTTTTAGGAAAGAAACAAAAAACAAGTGAACCAAAATGTCAAACTAAAGTTATAAAAATTTTTGATAGATTTGGTTCATCAAGGAAATATTTTTCAACCCAAAATAAGCACTTTTTAGAAAGAAGCACAAAGTCAGCAGAGTAAACAGATATTGTATACTGTACTAGCACCTTGGTGAAAATGTTCTGATTGGACAAATACATTTAGGGATGTATTATTAAAGCTGTTCCAGGCATTCTACATTTCCTTATATCTTCTTTTGGTTTTTATTTAATAAACAATAAGCATAGAACATAGAAACAAAAAGGAAAGAATCAAGAACTACATGCAGAAAACTTGTGTTCTTTGAATTGAGGTGAAGAGAACACCAGGATTAAGGTGTGAAACATAAGGTAAGAACTGAACAAATTAAAACAACCTTTTTCTTTGATGTTTAAAAGTAATGAATCATCTTCTTTAAAAATTCAAGTTTCTGCATCTCAACATAGACATACTAAGTCAGAATCTCCTTAAGACAGCCCTAGAAACTTAAATTTCACTCAACCTCAAATGACTCCTATGTATAATAGTATTTGAGAACCAAATAGACCCAGTTTAAAGATCTTTTTAAAAATCATACAAAATCTGGCTGGGGATGTAGCTCAGTAGTAGAGTGCTTGTCTAGCATTCATGAGACCCTGGGTTTGACCCTAGCACTGCAAAAGCAAACATATAAACAAAGTCCCTGAATCATACAAAGCTGATTGCCCAGTAATAACCCTCCGTTAAGAATTGTGTATAGTCTAAAATCAAGCTAAGGAGCCAATAATAGTAATGTTTTATGTGAAGTTATGCTACTTTTTATCTTAGTATTTCATTTCTTATAAATCTTGCTGTAGATTGTACTTTTGTGCTTATTTGTCTCAGGAAGTAACTACTAAACACTCATTAAATCTTTCTAAAATGGGAAAAGTCATAGTTGAGAGAGATCTGGATTCTAGAGCTGGCTTCAGTCTTTTGATCTCCCTGTGTTTGGGTTTTTCTCTGCTCTAAATGTGGGCTTGGATCTGATCAGGAGTTCTAGAGGTAAGGGCAGTGTGTCACGCTGGCCTGGGTAACTCCATCAGGAATCATGGGAGATGGGGCAACTGGAGAGAATTCGTTGCATTTGAAGGAGTAACCACCGATCAGTTCTAACCAAAGCTTGCCAGCAAGAATCCACAAACAGGGTTTCCAGATTGTCCAGCTTTCCAAGGGAAGTTGACAATCTTGTGTGCAGTATGAAATCTACTGATTATTAAGCGGTTGAAACTATTGTAACATATCTAACATACAGATCAATCCTTTAAGGATTACTTAAAATACTTTGATTGGCTGAATTTAACCCATGAGCTAATTGTGACTTTGTAACAGTCTTTCTAATTCTAACATCTCACATTCCTCTTACCTTTCTGAGCCATCCAGATTGCCATTTGCACACTAGTAACTTCAGGTTCTAGTTATAGGCATTTCCTGGTTGATTTAGGTTCATATTACTTTTCAAAGGGACTATCCAAAGAAAGTATTCAATAGAACAGATGTCTGGTTGTAGAAACTTAAATTGTCTATCCTTATTTAACATGCCACGGTCAATGACTATGTCCATATTCATGAACTAAAATTAAGACAGGATGAAAATATCTGGGCATTCAGATTACTGTGATTCATTAAGTGTATCTTGTAAGTTGTAGAGCCTGTATTTCCATGTCACACACATATACAATGGAATAACTAATTAGAACAAGTAACTACTTCAGCTTTGCTTACTCTTTTATAAGCTAAAAAGGCTTAGATAATTTCTTTACCTCTGTGCTATAATTCATTTTATCTTTGAAGGTTTGGATTTTTTGGTCTTAAGCATTACATAAATCTATTTCAATCTTAATAAATTTTAAAAATAGGTCATGGTATAAGTATTAAACTGAATTTGGCATACATACCCATAACATTGATACCCCACACTCGCACATATATATGGTTAAGTATTCAGTCCAGAAAGATTCCTTCAGCTGCATTTCAAGCTGCATTTCTCTGAAGTTTCTATCCCTGTGCTGAGCTATCCTTTTCTGTGTTGATGTTCTGGAAAAATGACTAAATTCCATTTGGCATTTTATACAATACTGACTCATTTGGTATTTCCAGGTTAATAAAGGCCTAAGTATTTATAGAATAGTATAATAACCCCTCCCCTGGTCCCCTTCTTTGGAAGAGATCCACTGACTGGAGATTTCTAAAGGTACACTGAAAACACTTGGATTGAGAGGTTGTCCCTGCTCTGTCACTAGTCCCAACAGTTTGGGCAAATCAGACATTTATTGATTTTCTGTGCAGCAGATGTTTTAGGTACGTTGCTCCGAATTTCCAGGCCACCCTGCAAAGCAGCTTTTTAATTTCCGTACTACATTGAGAGAATTGAGACTCAGAGTGTTGGTGACTGAACTGGCAAGTGAACCTAAATCTGCACAGTTGCACTTTCTCTTCATTATTTTCTGGAGTTTCCCTGTGCAGCACAATGGAGAGAAGGTTTTCCGGCTCCCATTTTTCTCATCTGTAGAACCTGGGAGTTAGACAAGGTGATCACAAAGGTCTGTTTGACTTCAAACATCCGATGCTGATGTTTTACGGGGTTGTGCTACAGAGAATGTGACTCATTCTTGGGCGAAACCCCCTGTGGATGTTTTCAGTTACCTCTGATTCTGGCTAAGATTTTCAAACAGGATGTTGACAGATATACTTAATATTAATCTTGTGTCTTGTGGCATCTGGATTTCTGCCAATTCTTTGTCATTTCAAACAATGGACAGCATTATTTTCTCTGCTTTTATTTTCACATAAACTTACTCTAACTCTTCATAAACTTACTCTAACTCGAGCTATGAGATTACATTTAACCAGGATCTTGCCTTTAAAAAGTAAAATAAAATATTTATTTGCACACTTGACAAGCTATAATAAATATTTTGAGTACTTTTATATATTCATAATTATTTGGGCTCTCTTTATAATATTATATAAAACAAGGCCACATATTTATAAAACTGGCAAATAGGGAGAATATGCTCGCAGAAGCCCACTGTCTTCTCCTGTCTGCACTGCCCTTTGCCAAGTATCTACTGAGCTAGTAAAGATAAAATTTAAAATAGTTTGCACATCACTAATGTATCTGAAATTTACATATATACTTTTGTTGCTATTGCTGGCAATGAACCTAGGGCTTTGTGCACAAAAAAGCTCTACTGCCTAACTAAATTTCCAGACCTAATGGGATTATAATGAGAGTTCACATACATTGTTTTAAGGTATTTGGCTATCTAAATTATATCTCAACTAATGCCAACATCTTAGATACCAAACTAGTTTCTCTATACATTTGGGAATGACTTCATGGATAGTATTTCTCCTCTGTTGGTTCAATTCAAGAATTAATTTTTTCTGATGTAATCAGGAGTACCTGGTAACAAAACAACAAACAATGGCTGATTAACAAGATTATCTACCTTTTCACTTGAGATAATATGTTCCTATGACATTTACTATCTAATTCTGGAGCTCTCTCTGCTGATCCAAAAATGTAATGGCATCAAATAATTGTACAGTGTAATTTTTATATAAATAAGTTGAATTTAAAATTTCCAAATAATTATTGTAATCAGCATTCTTAATAGGAAGTCTGCTTGTGAACTAGTATGAAATATCAACTCTGCTGAGATAATGACATCTCTGTTGAAAACCCGAATTTCACTGACAGCCTCTTTATGCAGTGCGACAGTACTGCATATTGTGGGAGTTTATAAACATGCTAAAGATATAATATGTGCCCTCAAAAAGTTTATGGTCCAGACAAAAAAGTGGTAAGATAAATGGAAAGATGATGAATACTATTAAGATAGTGTGCATAAATGTGGAAGAGGAAACACTGACAATTCAGAAGAAGAGCAGAACCTAGACTAAGTGTTATAACTATTTCCAAATTCCATAGAAGAGGATTCAGCAGGTTAGACAGAAGCCATGATCAGTAACAATAAAGGAAAGTCTGAACTGTGTGATCGACAGAGGTCAAGAGTAGAGATGCGTCCATAAGAAACAGGTCTTTGTGTTGTGTGATGCTATAAGTTCAAGTAAGATGAATGCCAAAAAGTTCACATTGGGTCTGACATCACAAAGATTTTTGGGGACCTGGATTAGAGCACTTTCAGTTGAATATTTTCATCTCAGTAGGGTGGGTTTTGACAGCAAATGGAAAGAAAGTGAAGAAGTGAATACAGTGTGTGGAGATAAACTTTCACATAGTTTATGTTACTCTAAGTTAAGAGTGGGACAAAGAGGCTGAGCGATGAGATGTCAAAGGACGTTTCTGAGGTGGGACATACCAGCATGCTGTTATGACATGAGCATGACTAGAAAAAAGGAATACATGATACTAACCTGAGAAAGGTTAAATAACTGACATCCCTGGGGAGATGAGGAGGACAGGTCTAGAACACTAGCAGAGATCTTAAGCGGAAAGAGGACTCTTTCTGTACTGTCAACTGAGGAATGGATAAAAAAGATGTGATATTTCATACAATGGAGTACTACTTAGCTATAAAGAAAGATAAACTTGCAGCTTTTATAGCTAAATGGGTGCAACTAGAGACCATACTCATCAGTGAAATAAATCAGACCCACATGTGAAAACATCATATTGTCTCCCTAGTGTAAGAACTTGAAAGAGTAAATAAAATCTGAAAGGTACAATAAATATTGTGAAAGGGAGAGAAACTTCTCAAAAGGAAAGAACAGTCTGGATGAAGGAAAGGAGAAAAGAAAGAAAGAAGGAAGGGAAAAATACACACACACACATATACATACATACACACACATACACACACACACACACGATTGTTAAGGTAAGTGTACTACTACTTCCTATTGGTTTATTGAAAGGAACAGTTAATGTTTCACATTTTTGATAAATTTTACATGCCTGTATCAGGGAATCTGAACAACTTTGAAGATAATAATATGCAGTATAACAACTATTGTTGCATTGCTATCATCCTGTTTTGAAATTCTTTATCATTTTTAATGTTCTCCTTAAAATTTTATTCACTTTAAAGTAAAAAAGAACCCATGCGAAGACAGGAGGCAAGAATTTAGATTTGGTATTGCAAAAAGGAGAGCTGCTGTGTGTCCTCGCAGGAAGCCACAGATGATGTCTTTCCACTGGGCATCTGTTAGACAGAGAAGGAAGCTGGAGGAGAGGCACACAAGGAGAGCAGCTGCCTGCAGTATGGAAAAGCAATCTTACACAAAAAATCATGGCTATTTTGCTGGGCAAAGTTGTATTCTCCACTGGGATCTAGAATTATGCCAACAAGGTGAAACCCAGACAGAGGGCTTCCACCAGATCTATTGCCAGGCAAGCAGCGGAGTGAATGTGAATGTGTGAAAGGGAATTTTCAAGAAACAAATCTTGAAGGATATGTTGAAGCCAGTTCACGAAATGTCCTAGATATGAGGTTGAGTTTACGAAGCTTGTCTCACAGGCAGTGAGAAGCCATTGCAGAACGCATGACAACAAGAGTGACATTACCAAAGCTGACTTCCTGCATGACCAGCCTTCCCTTCACATAAAGCCCTGAAATAGTTAAAGAAAAGAAAACACAGCAAGAACATTTGTGTAAGACCAGGAATTAGATAGTGAAGATAAGCTGCAAAATGGTGAACGTGAGCCACGTCACCAAGGTTAAATGTCTAAGAGTTCTGGATACCTGTGGTAACCAGAACAACTCGATAGGGACATCAGCCCACATGGGAGAGAACGCTAGAGGCTGGGCCAGAACTGGGCAGGATATTACCTAAACCCCCTGGAAGCGAACAGGTATCAAGGGACATACTGATTAATCAAGGAAAGCAACTAGAACCGAGAATGGTTATAAAAAGTCACCTAGAATGGATTTTTAAAAATCATTGAACTGTTGATGAGCACCAAGACTAGAGGCGGCTGGGCGGAGGTTAGCAAGTAGTGTACATTATGCACAGGGTCAAAGTGGCTCAAGGCTAGGAATGGCCTATACATGGCTCAGGCCCTGGTCCAGGGCTCTAATCTGGACAGTAAGTCTCTCCAGTTTAATGAGCAGAATACAAAGGGTTTGGAGTTAGTGTTATTCAATTCAGTTTTAAAGTGTTGGTCCATTTACTGATAGAGCTCTGATGCAAACACTGACCTCGAGAATTTAAGCCTTCCCAATATATGTGTATGGCGTCTATATGAGTTGAAATAGTAAAGCTAAAAGGTATAAAATGACATAGTTAGACATAATTCAATATAGCATATTGCAACATAGCATAAAAGAATCAGTAATGTTTCAAAGTAATCTCAGTATTTGTTAGTCTTCTTAAACCTGGGATCCAAAGATTGCACCAGTCAGTGATCCTGTGGATGTCACCAGTAATCTGAAAGTACAATCTCTTCACTGGTAAGTCTGCCACATGGGTCATTTTAAATGTTATAAGCAAACTTCCTCAACACTTCATATTAGGAAATAGTCTGCCAAGAAATGATTGCATTAAGTTTTATTCAATATCTATCCATCCACTGTTTCATGACCATCAGACACCAGGCACTGTGTTGAGCTGAGATGACAAGAATCATAAATATCTCTGTTTCTCTTCAAGAACCCTGCAGTCTAATGGTGAAGACAGACAAGCAAGGGGATGGTGTTGTGACCGGGGTGTGCACCAGGTTATAGACACGTAACTCGGGACAGAGAACGGGTGAGGAGACAGCAGTGGGGATGGAGGTCATTACCATGATTTCCTCCAAGAACGGTCTGAAGACGTAGTAGTGTGAGGTTCAGAGTAACAGGTTAAGCATCCCTGTGGAAAGCAGGTGTGACAGCTGCAGGTACAGAGCAAGAGGGACCTTGGGAGAAATTCTTAATTCATGTGGAAGGAGCTATTACCATTACATTTCAGCTTTTACTCATTTTGTGTAGATTTTATTTCTCTATTATTGTCTCTGTGTATTTTTTCTTCCCCCTTAATTGAAGTGCAATCAAGACTTTTTTCTTGTTTAACTCTCAGTAAGCACCAAGTGTTTATACAATGGATACATGTAATAATTCCAGAAAATATACAAAGAAAAACCTCAGTGAGACAAATCTACATGTGAAATCGGTCATTTAAAATGGGTAAGGTTATTTATTTATGTCCTAGATTAAACTAAGCCAAAAGGAAAGTTGATGTAATTGAAGCAATAAAAATCTAGTAGGCCTACCAGTTTTCCTTAGGAATAATTCCAAACCACTAAAGTCATTTTATATACTATAAGTAAGAGTGTGCATCAGCATATGCCCAAGAGGAAGGAAAGAGGGAAAACCTTAAACTAGTCTCCTTCATAATTTGTCTTCAAATGAACCCTTAGTACCTTGATATTTTTTTATTGACAAATAAATCAAAGTACTTAATTTTGCTTGCCAATATTTCCACATATACATCTTTGTTTAGAATCCACAGCTCTGCTAAATAAACTACTTCCCTTTGGCTTTAGATCAAAAGCAACTTCAAAAAAGAGAATTCAGTTGTTGACTTTTGGGACACATATGGAAAATTCTAGTGAGGAAAATGATAAGATTAGCCACTTGTATCTGAAATTTTGTTTATAGCATCAAGAGAGAGGGATTCTATGAAGTCTGGATCTAGTATTTTCTTTTCTTCTGCTTTAGTTAATAAAAGATAAGCACTGACTCTCAGTCAGGTCTGGGCTTCCCTCAGCGCCTTCGACATTCTCTGGGGTTTGCGGAGTGAATTACGTCCTACTAACCTTTGCTTCTCAGCCCCCAGACACTTAGCAGCTGACATCCAGGAGTCAGACCAGCTGAATAAAAGCAGCATTTCCATTCTTTTGTGAGTTCTATCTGAACTACAAGTACAATGATAGTATATCCAGAGTTCTAGAACATGATCCTCATTTCAAATATTTTTGAGTATGAATATAAAATTTACACAGCAGAACTCATGCTAATCGGTAACTTTTTAATTTTAAAAACATGATCACTGCAGATATATGATATATTAAAGCTTGGAAATAAAAGTTGTATTTTTAAAATATAACTTACCGTTTTTGAGATGAGATGTTGCTGTGTTGTCAGGATGACCTCCAACTACTGCCTCAACTGATTTCCTGCCTCACTTTTCCAAGTAGCTGGGATTGCCAAACTGTGCTACTTACCCTCGTTAAAAATTGTTTTTTTAAAGAGAGTTTTCATTCTAAAGCTGCCGATAAACTGGGTTTGATGGTGCATACTTGTAACCCTACCACTCTGGAGGCTGAGGCGGGAGGTTTGGCATGAGCTGGAGGCCCAGTTGGCCACATGGTGAGTTTAAAGTGAGACTGGACTACATAGTGATACCTTGCCTTTTTTTCTTTCAAGTCTAGTCTTAAGAAAAATTCAAAATAAAATTGCAGTTAATCTTTTAAAAATAGTAAATAAAAATTATGTATGAACTAATGAAATATTACATATCATTTCAAATGATTTATGGTCAGGTTGTGGTATATATTATACAAATATAAGCACATTAGAAATGAACTACTTTTAAATAAGAACTTAATAGTAACCTGGGATAAGAGTAGAAGTTGACACTTATGCAGAGTTAGGACCTGTTCACCCTGAGGAGCCATCAAAATTATTTTTCTCATTAGCTGGGAGAAAGGGATTCAAAGGAATCATTTACCAAATAAGTCAACATACTGAAGTCAGAATCCTATTATAGATATCTCAGTGTGATAAAAGATTGTCCCTGTTATTCTCTTATAAATTTATATTGTTTTCCAGTAGTTAAGGTAATAAAGCGATTCCACAGGACTAAGTTAATTAGTTTTGTGCCTTTCATCTGCCTTATAAGGGCTTGGTCTGTCTTTGAAGACTCAGCTCTTGCTTTCTTCCATTTCTTGAAGCATACGTGCATCTCTCTGCTATCTTTTAAAACCTTTCTTTAACCCTAGAAATTTATCTTTTTGAGATAGGCTGGGGCAAAGCTGGCTGGGGAAAATGGGCGGGGCTGGTCAATCACAAAATGGCAGAGCAACACTAGGACCCGGATGTAGAACTTCTCTCGGGTCCTCAGAGATTGAAAGGCCTTCAAGAAGAGCATCCGCTTTTCTCACACATGGCATGTACTTTTATTTTTGCTTTTGCCCTCTTTTTCTTTTTGTTCTGCCTAAGTTTACTCTGCAAAGCTTGTTTTTCCCATAACCATTTACTCTGCACTTTTCAAATAAGCTTCTGGCATCATTTTTTGGCTTGTCTTGTCCAGTACTTTGTTCGAGGCAAGAAGGACCTGGAACACTTTTAACTGGGGAGCCATTTCTACAGGAAGTACCTGATAACATCTGCAACACATGCGGAGCAGATACTCCAGTGGTGCTCCCAGATAGAGATGACGGCTTGGTGTGGCCAGACTCCCAGTCCTTCCTGAAAAATCAGAATGACACCTCAGCCCCAGATTCTGGCATCAAAGGAAACCATCTGCGGCAGAGCGGAAACAGTTTCGGGCTTGCAGGCTCCGTCTATCCTGTCAGAATGAGTTCACACACTTCTCTGGGCTCAAACTGCCATACTAAGCAACTAAGGCAGTGTCCGCTCACAGCGCCTCATCTTGCTGTCCTCCCTCTGCCCTCCCTCCTCTCCCCTCCCCTTCCTCTTCTTCCTCTTTCGCCTCTTCCTCCCTCTCCCTCCCTCCTTCCCTTTCCTCCTCCTTTTTCCTTCTCTTGCTCTTCTTTCTTGTCCTTTCCTCCTCCTCCTCCTCTTCTTCCTCTTCCTCTTCCTCCTCCTTCTTCTCTGGAGCCCTCTTCCTTCTTCTTCCCAGGGCTGGGGATGAGACCCCAGGCCTGACCAATGCCGGCCACTGAGCTACAACCCTAGGTTTATGTTTCTTCTTTATTCCTTCTTAGTCGTGTGCTCTTTGGAAAATATCAAATTGTGGCTTTGTTTGGTTGACAAAATTAAAAGCATAGTAGGGCAATCCGATCTAAACCAGTATATTTTTTTAAAACAAACGCTCCTCCAGACTACCAAAATGAGTGTATGGGTACATCTCTGGTAAATATGTTACACTATGTGTGTTTAACACTCTTACTGGCCAGAAATAAATTCTGTACCTTCAAACAAATGCCTCCCATCTGTTCAGTAGAGTCTGGTTCTGCACATTCTTTATAAATTTGGATTGATGAGCTCATGCCCTTCCCCAAAGTATCCATCTTTCCTCCAAATTTACATATATGACCAATGTAGCTAAAATCTCTAACCTCAATTTCCTATCAGAAACATTTGGTCACTTAATAAAGTACAGAGAGGGTCCTAGGGAGTGCAGGGGGCCCCCTTGCTTCTTCCACTTTGTCTACTAGAGGTTTCTAGCAGGGACAGCTGCACCAGCGCTGAGGGCTGGACAACTGCTGGCAACCGGAAAGTCTCCAGTTCTGATCTTCACAAATAAATGCCCATCTGCTGATGTTTAGCAAAGGAGTGCCCAAGCCTGCTCTGCAAATATCCTGGAAGGAGCTGTCTTCCTCCTTGGCTCTCATCTGGAATATTTAACAGCATTCCCAAAGAGTCTACACTCTGGCGATCACAGCAATGTCCATGTTCAAGCAGGCAACTTTGGACATTGATCAAGCTCCATTTCCCACGTGCCTTGTCTGACATTTAGCTAATGCTCGGCCTTTCATCCAACTTCTCTGGAAGCCAAGAGACTTAAAAAAAATCCCTAAGCGATGGACAGAAGGAAGGGAACACCATTTCCTGATAACACTCTAATTCCAAAATTAGTTTTACAAACAAAAGAGAAAGAAGACCTTGACATCACTGAATTCCCATAGCCACTGTAGCTAGAACATACTGGACACCAACCAAAAATTTCAGAGTGGATCTTCTTACCTTTTGTTAACTGCAAAATAAATATATTTCCAGATCTATCCTAAAGGAGGTGCTGGGACATGCAGTAGGAAAATGAGAGGGAGAAAAAGTGGTATTTTGTATGTTTTTTCTTCATAAAATAATGAATGGCTCTCTTCTCTACTTTTATGAGGTTTAGCTAAAGCAGATTATAGAGGCCAGTTAGAGGTACATTTCATCTTCTTTCTGCAAAGCTTTCACATCTTCTGTTATCCGACAACATCCACTGTCCCTTGACCTCTGGCACACTGCCTGGGTGGGGTCCGTGATAATACTTCACTGCCTTGGCCACAGCAATTGATTCAAAGGGTAAGCATGTGATACAAGTAAAGGTCAATCAAAGGCCTTTTCTGAGATTTATGTGTAGGCTGAGAAAGCAGTTCTGTCCCGGTATGAACGAAGGCTCTTTGGTTGTCAGGGCAATAAACGAAGGCTGACAACCTTAAGGGGGAAAAATAGGAATTTATAGGAAGGATGTAAGGTATTTTTCAATATCAAAGAAAAACTTCAGTAAGGTCAGCATTGAGGGAAATAGGTACCAAAACCTAATACATAATTTCCTCAGGGGCCTGGGGCTGGCCTCCAGGATGAATCAGCTGTGGTCTTTTTCAGCCTTCCTTGGGTTAGCTTACGATTCAGATTTCTGGAAAAAAAAAAAGCAAGTGTGATTGTCTGTGCTAGTCACAGGCCTTCTCTTGAGCCAAAGGGGAACAGACCTTGACTGCCAGTCCCACAAGGGGAAGGGCGGAGAGGCACCAGATGGCCACTGTAGTCCATGAGCCAGAGACCCTTTCCCAACCCGTGCCTGGGGTCACCCAGATGGAGCCAAAAGACAAAGAGGAGCCCGGCAAGCCTTTGGAAATCCCACAGCTCAGCCTCCTCTCCAGCCTGGGCAGCTAAGGAATTGCTTACTGTTTAAACTAGTTTAATTTTGGTTTCTGTCACTTCCAACCAACAAAGTTCTAATAAATGATTAGTCTTACTTCAGTGCTTTTGAGGCCTGAAGGTCTCCAAAATGTCCCCTTGAAAACTAGAAATCCCTTAAAATTGCACATCATGAATGCATGAAGCCACAGTGCAGACAGTGGAAGAAGCAACATTTCTTAGTTATTTTCTGTGCAACAAAACCCTAAGCTTCAGGGATTCCTGGAGTGGATGCGTAAGCTCAAGAGAAGTTCTGACATCAATGAGAGGGCTTCAGCTTGGGGTGTAGCAAATCTATTTCAGAAAAAAGATCCCCCATGGACGGTGGAAGAGACAACCTGGTAGGAAATCTCTGAATAAGACCTGTATATTAAAAAGATAAATAAAAGTTAATTCTGTGGAGCAAATGTTAGGACTCCGTAGGAACCTGTATTTAGAAAGTTGACCTTGAAGTTGTCAGGCACATGGTCTTCTGTTTTCCCTGCAGTTAACTGTTGCAGCTTCTGGGTCTACATGTAAATTATTCCACCAGGGAGCAGCATCTATCTGAGGACTTGGGAGGTAATAGTGCTTTAAAAGAATTTTCTGCTAATAGTGGTTATGATTCCTGTGGGGAGAGGCATCCTCTCCTTTTGTGGCCCTAAAGTGTTGTCATTGTCTGTCACAGTAACGACACCCTGGGCACTTAACAGGGGCTGCAAGCTGCCTGTTTGTGCTGGTGACTAAACATCAGCCTGAGTGCTGTGTGCTCTGATGACATGAGCAGTGAACAGCACTGTTTGACAAGAGTTCCAGCAGTGGAAGCAGTGAGATTCCAGGGCTGGCCTTGTAACTTTCTTAGGAAGCACTGAGGAGACAGGTGGAATAAATATCTGCATTTGGCGTGAAAGAAGGTTCCATGTAGGATCATTGGTCAGTCATTGTGTGTTTTAAAGAGATGAAGTAGAAAGGATAGGGTGGCATTGTTTGAAAACAATCTGCTTACAAATGGACATGTGTTCAAGCCTGGCCTCGCTCCAGTTTTAGTATGACCACTGCTGAAGCAAACAGAAGTTTCACTCCAATGAGTATGAAATGACCTTTGTCTAAATGTTTGGAATTCTGGTAAGTCAAAATTTTCTTTAGGGCTAATGTCCTTTCTTTAAAATACACATACTTTTGGTGCAGTTGTTAGTCATTAGAATTGTGATATAATTCACATTATAGAATTTACTATGTTAACCATTTTTTTGTACTGGGATATAAATAATTTTAAAGTGGTTTATATTAACAAAGCTGCCAGCCATGCCATGTCTCATCACAGGACAACTTCGTCACCTCCGGATCCTTGTCTCCTTGCATCAGTATCTTTGGTTGTGAAATTTGCAAGAAGAAAGGTAAAAAGGCTACAAAGGCTGGCAGGTTTGGGCTGAGAGCCTGGCGTGGGCATTATGATTTTTTAAAAAACCTTTAAAATACTGTTTAAAGTTATTTCTGCATGTTGGTACAGAGGTATCTCCTGACGTTTTGAAGAAAGAAAACAATAGCCTGATTCCTAAAATTAATGGGAAAGAGGTCCAGTGTTTAAAAAACAGACTTGTGCCACTGAAAAAGATCAAGGCCACATTTATTCTATCACCATTTCTCCCCTAAAATGTGGCTGGTTCTCTTTTACCACTGAGCCTTAGACAGGCCTGCCCTGGGATGTACCAGCGCTCTCTGGGGAATGTCTTCTTAATGAGAATCAAACCAAGAGATGGCAGGACTTCCACTGGGTCAGTGGGAACTGGAAAATCAGGGCTAGATATCTTATTAAGTAGTTGTGCATATTAAGGAAGAAAGGAAAGGTGCATTCCCATAAGTATATCAGCTTGAAACCGATGCTGTGATCAGAGATAGGAGCTTGCATCATTGGGCGACTGCACTGCCGGCAGGAGAGAACACGGTCTTTTGCCAAGTAACTTGGTTCACCTAACACAAAGGAGGCAGTAACTTAACATTTAACATTTAACCCTGTATGCTGAGATTTACCAAACTTCTAAAAGAAGTTTAGTAGGTATTTTCACTGAATTCTGCCAGTGAACAGTCCTGTAAGCACTTCAGGCCCAGGCAATGGAAATGACAGAAGGGATCTGCTTTGGGTTGTGATTATTTGCATAAAGTAAAATCAATGAGCAACACTCAGGCTGCAAGTTTCCTGGTTGCCAGTTTATAATAAAGATGTTTTTCTTTTCAGCTGAACTTTCCATGGACACAAATCTTTTATTTCCTTGGAAGTAATTTAAGTACATTGCTAATAAAATAGTTTACTGTGTTTATATGAAAAACAAAAAATAAATTTGGTAGCTTTTCAATTTGAATATGATTATGCTTAAAGATATTCCTGAAATACCTCTGACCAGAGTACCAACCATAGACTGTTTAGCAAATGAACCAAACAAGGAAAATTGCACATTTGGGTAAAAGGTATTTTAATTTATTTGGAAATATTTCATAAAGTTGCTCATTAGAATTTTAAGCATCAGTTTGCTGCTATAACAAAAAAGTAGCTTCCCATTGATCCAGGTAACATGACACGTCACTGAAATCAACATTTTTCCTTCTTGCAATTTGAATTATTGCGATAAGCAGCACTTTACAGTGAATAGTTTACCACGATTTCACTGGTAGAGGCTTGAAGGGAACTCTTTTTCCAAATCAGTCCACTCTTCATCTACTATAGCTTTTAAAATTACACCACTAGAGATTTTATTTCTTTGGTTATGAGGATCTTTTGTTTGTTGACAAAACATACACCAGTGGAATGAGTGACTCATGAGGCATTACCTTACATTTTTAACGTGACCACTAGCGGGAATACATCACAAATGTTTTGTCTTTCTTCTTTCCAGTAATGGGCCTCACTTTCTTTAAGGAAGTAGTTTTCTCCAAATCTACCTCTGCGCTTCTGGTGGGAGCTGCCTCTCAGAATATGCGCCCCCCACCTGACCCCCGCTTACTCCTCTCCATTCTGCCTCCCAGCGGTGGATATGTGACCGAAGCTTGTCAGGCGTGGCTACTCAGACTCGCTCACAAACCCTGTTTCCTATCCAGGGATGAGTACCAAACCCACGCTGGACAATGCTCTTTCTGATACTTTTGTAGCTAGAACTGCTGAAAAGACCTGCTGTCTTTCTTCTCTGGAGAAGAGGTGTGAAGATTTGCAGCCCAAAGCTGCTTTTCACCCTGTTTCTAGTCTCTTCTGATATCTGGCTTAATAGAGGGGCCTCTCACTGCAGAGTCATACAGATGAGTGACAGCGTGCTGGTGGTGCTGAGAACACGAATCCACAAGACTCTAAGGCTCACAGTAGGCCCTGCGTGATTCATTTACACGTGCCAATTATCCTTCCTCCTTAAACTAGGTCTGAGAACTAGAAACAAAGGACACAAGATAACTAGAGGAAGGGTGGTGTTTTAGGTCCAGAAATACACGTGTGGGTGGGTCAGCTCTAATTGTTCTGTGGTTATATAAGGACCATTGTGTGTTAAAGTTATTTGATATGTTTTCAGACTTTATTTTGAAGTGAATTGAGAGTTAGGGCAAAGGGACCCACCTCTCTGAAAACATCAACTGATATTAGTCTAGGACCAGAATGACCTCAACAGTCTCCAAGACTACTGTGTTCAGGCGGAGGATGTGTGGGGCTGGCAGAAGGCTAAGAATGTGCAGATACTCAAATATTTGATTTAAGACATTTGAGCTTAGTTAATTCAGTAACTCAGTTTCTCCTTGTGTAAGAGAAGCAATGTATATGTGTAAAAGTGGGTCACTATTTTGACCCATGACAGACCTTAGAATCATTTTACATTTGAATTTCACTTTTTCTGTGCATAAGTACATCCAACTTCCCTCCCTCTTACTGGTAGTTTTTTTTTTTTTTTTTAAACTATAGAGAAAAAGAGAGCAAAGAAAGAAAGATGGAATTCATTATATTCTGCCTCCTCTAATCTATTAATGTTCTGGGACCTCAGTAATTAAATTTTGACTTGTCAAAATATCTGAGACCAAGTTGTCATTGTATGGTAAGTGATACTGTTTTTGTCAAAAATGAAAGTAATTATAATTAGATACCTTGCAATAATATTTTTGTGAACTAGGTTTAACACAGTAGAGAATGTGTAAGCTTCTGTCAAGTGAGTTGGAGAACTTTCTCGAGTGTTCTAGGATCCTCGTCAGCTGCTTCTTATGCAATCAGTTGAAATCTGGCTATGATACCTTAAAGGCCTTTGAAAGGCTAATAATTTCTTAATAATTTCTAATGGATTTCATTTGCTTAGCTCTTGTGGTGCTAAAAACAAATTTGTGAACTGTTTTAATGCTACTTTGCTGAAAGAAACAAAACTGACCTTCACCATATGCTTCAAAGTGACACTGTTACATGCCATTGGAGCCCTGGAAAAGCTCTATTCAAAACTGAAGATGAAAATCATAATAAAAACTTCACCATTTAGTCACTGTGCTGGGAACGTCCCCCTTTCAAGCTCCGCATCACCTACTTCTTCCCCCTCCATTTGTTTCCAAGTGGCTCCTCTTTTTCCAGAACTACGTATGAGTAATAAAGGAAGCCGGGGGGGGGGGGGGGGAACAATGGCATGTTCCTAGCTTTGCGAGGGTGACGCACATCAAAGGAAAGTATTTATCCTGGGGAGCCACAGCTTTGCAGGAGGCCACCGGACAGAAATAAGGTTGCTATTGCTGCTACATGGCACAGAGAAAGTCCTTAGTCTGTTAAAACCAGGGAAAGCCGCTGACGCAGGGTAAGTCGCTGCTCTGGCAGCAGACTAGCGAGACTATGTTATGTATGTGCTTATGACGACTTGGGCAAACTAATGAATGTCTCCAAGTCTCTGTTTATTGTTATAGCTCCCGTAAATGCACTTACCTTAGGTAGTTTTGAGAACTAATCATACAAGAGATACTTAGCGGAGTGCCTGGCACATGGTATTAAATGTTAACTTGTACTACTGCTGCTGATGACAGTCTGAGGGCTCCCCCCGCAAAGTGTATTTAGAACCTCTTAGTAAAAGAAATACCTTTTTTAAAAAGCTCAAAACCAATGTAGAATTTTTCGGAACTACGCTGCTTGGTTTCTGATTCACTCATCTCTTGGTAAGAATCTCATCTCTTCCTTGTGCCTGCCAGCTTATCAGCTTGTATTTTTTAAGAGACAGGGAAAGGATGATTAGAGGTAGATGGCGGACCCACTCCAAGCAGAGGGTGGAGCACCCAGCCTGCACTTTTGAACAAGCCCCTGGCTCTGCTCAGGAGCCCCAGGCCTCAAAGTGTCAGGCCTTCCTTCTTAGACTCTGTGCCTACTTGTCGCCCAGCTGGTCCCGGGACCCTCCCCCAGTCTATCTCAGTCCAGCTGGCCCAGGGACCCTCCCCCAGTCTATCTCAGCTCAGTGCTCTTACTGATTCTCAGCCCCCTACGGGGAAAGGGAATCCAGGCCGTGGCTGGGAGTTCGCGTGCTGTCTCCATTGGTCCCTAACGGGGGTCAGGCCAGGCCAGCAGGCCCTGGCCTCACATTTGCCTTGTGGCCAGTGGCACTGCGCGATGCACCCCGGTGAGGGGCCAGCACGGCCGTCACGCGGGAACACTGACCTCTGGGGGCTGGCTCTCTCTCACAGAGCGTCTTTATCTTCTCCTTCAGTTCCAGCACTGCCATGGCAGCCTCCTGCTTTGTTGTGGCCAAATCAGTTTGTAGCTTTTTCACTTCTTTCTGGTGCTTTAGTTTCTTAAAAAACAAGACAAAAAAACAGTTTCCATTACTAGGGACAGAAGCACCAAAGGAAAGAAAAGAATTAATGATGGCCGAACAAGCGTTGCCTTTGGAGCCACGCCTAGAGGAACTGTCCCATTTGTCTAGAGGGGATCCTTGTGAGTCAGGGACAGCATGTGTGTCCTCAGAACATTTTAACCCCCAACCGTAAAAGCCCACTTTTTACATCATAAGATCTTCTAGTTTCTAGAAAGGCTTTTCATCTGAATCTGAACCCTGTGGCTTGGCCATTTATAATAGAGACAATTAGAGAGAAGCTCTAGTTGGCAGTTGGCATGTATCAGTGAGGTGCGAATGCCTAAAAGTGTTAGATTTGTGTTTTTTTCCTAGTCTATAGGTAGACTTATGTGAAATAAAGCCTTAATTCTGAGTTACCCCCCATATTTTAATATTGCTTGCAATCAAACTCTGAAGTGTTACCATGAAGTGATGTTGTTTATGGATATTTATTATGGTAGCTGTATAAGGATGGTGTTCTCGGATAAGACTTGCTCTTAATGAGTAGAGGACAGGAACACCTTGCTATGAAAATAGTCTTATTTTAAAATCTAAACATCTGGGAGAACCTCATTAGGCAGTTGTTACATAATGGAAGGATTCACCCTGAGACTTTATAGAAAGCTCCTTTCATGGATTCAAAGGGGATTTGGTTTGTCGAAATCGGATTCATCTGTGATGCTGGAGAAGCTGTCTGTTGTGACAAGTGCTGCGTCTGTACTTTTGTGTTGCTTTTGGGCTGCTGCCTTCCCACCAGAGAGCTCACCTTGCCAAGTCTTTGTGGGCTTATAATTATGAATAATTAAAATTGCTTGCCAGATATAACCCTTGCAATAGGGAAATAAATGGGTTTTGCTTACTAGGGAAGTGTTTATTCTTCTGTGGCCTCTGTGTATGTTGGTACCAGGGAATCACTTTCATCTTTGGGAGCAAAGCCAATCAAATCAATTTATCCAAGATGACATTAGATAGCCACAGACCTCCCACTTTAAAGACAGGGTGTTGGATTAGGGGTGTAGCTCAGTGGCAGAGCATTTGCCTAGCGTGTGTGAGGCCCTGGCTTCTAGCCCCAGCAGGTGGGGGTGGGGAGAGAAAGATTGTCTTCTTGATTGTATACAGTATGGTAAACATGACTACAAGGGAATGTGTTACTTAAGAGCAGCAGTCGAGCAATTTTCCAGGGGTCTGAGGACTCATCCTGCACAGTCAGGGTGAGAAGTGCCCTGACCACAGCCCAGGCACCTGCTCTTTACAGCAGTCCTCCTGGAGTGGTAGTTGGAGTTCCCTAGGCATCAGGCACTCTCCAGGTTGGCTTTTGAAACATCAAGATTGGTAAGATCTCTGCCTCCAGACCTAAAACCTTTAAATTTCCTTTATTCAAGTCTCTACGCACTAAAATCCTTCATTATTGGGGCAGCCATGTAAATTAGTTCAAGTAGAGACTGAGTGATCAGGGAATGTGTCTAAGTATTTGATAGCAATGTTTCTCATGGTGAATTATTGAATTGTCATGCTAATCCAAATCTTCCTCTTTTGTGAGATGGTTTGAGTCAGCTTGTTCCTGAGGACCTTGTCCATCCCAGGCCAGTAGCTCTGGGTGGTCATCAGTGATCTTTTCTGATTCTTCTCTTCTCTCTTCCCTGCCCTTCTCTTCTTTGTTCCTCTCTTCTTCTTCCCTCCCTCCCTCCCTCTCTCTTTCTTCTTTCTTTCTTTCTTTCTTTCTTTCTTTCTTTCTTTCTTTCTTTCTTTCTTTCTCTCTCTCTTTTGAGACAAAGTCTTGCTATGTAGTCCAGGCTGGCCTCAAACTCATGGCAATCCTCCTGTTTCAGCCTTCCCAGTCCTGGGAATACAAGTGAGCACCACTACACCTGCTATTCAATGTTATTTTAAAACTGTTCCACATTAAGAGTTTTATACTTTTACCATTTAGAACTTTGAGGACAGAAAAATGTGAGGAAGCATATAGAAAAAAGATTGAGGAAGTGAAGGAAATGAAGGAAAGTATTACAAGAGGCATTCAGAAGGGAATGTGAACTAAAAAAATTTATTAAAAAACCCCCAAAACCAGAAACCAAAACCAAAACCAAACCCCTGCTAATGGTATGCAAGTTGAAGTGCTGAAGGTTAGGGGCACTGATAAGAGCAACTTACACAGAAGTGCATTATAAAGTAGGCCAAGGCCAGGCATGTAGTTCGGCAGCATAGCGCCTACCTGGCAAGTGCAAGGTCCTAAGTTTGATTCCTAGTACCAAAAAAAAAAAAAAAAAAAACAGTAGGCCGGACTTATACACAACTACGGAAAGTGATAGATATGAGACACAATGAAGGTAGCAAAATATTAATCATAGAATTAGTTGTTTGACTACATTGTGCTCCCTATAAAATTACTGCATCTTTCTGTATGCCTGAAACTTTTCACATTAGGATACTAGGGGAGAGAGAATTGGAGTTTTGCTTTCCTTACAATGGCCTCCTTCCTTATTTCATAACAGTGATATCCACATTCTTGAGTCTAGTCACAACTATGCAGAGGGTGATAACTGCTGGGCTATCCCTATGTGTTGGCCTGGTCTCCACAGTTTTCTTAGTCTACCTTTCCATTTTGGCAGGACAACTTGACAGGATACAGGGCTCTACATTACAGACACATCTCCTCTTAAAGTCAGTTAAGAAGAGTCAACTTGTGTGTGTGTGTGTGTGTGTGTGTGTGTGTGTGTATGTGTGTGTGTGTTGGTGCCAGAGACTGAACCTAGAGTGAAGTCTGCATTCTGAACTATCACAGTCTCTCAACATTTCCTTTAAGAGGTTTTAACCCTGTAAAAAATGTAATTTCCAGACTACCTTTTTGTCTTTATTACTGCTTACGTGTTCTGCCTCTTCTTACTGTTATGTCATTTTTATTTTTGACCTATGATCCGTAGGGAAACAGGACGTTTATTTGGTTTGAGGAGGACAGTGTGCAGGGCAGTCATGCTGGTTGACTTCAGTTATACCAAGGACTGTTCGGGAGAAGAGCAAGTGGAATCCAAAAGTGTTGTTCTGTTGGTACCACAAGAACAATAGGCAGAAATCTCGAGGAGGCAGGCCTTGGTGCTCCATGAGAAAGCCCCCTCCAGCAATCAGAGATTCATTCCTGTCAAGATAGGGCGGGACCTGGCAAAGACCTCTTGCTCTGGCGATGATCAAGCAGAGACTGGACAACTGCTGCAGGCAGAACCACTGTCACCTCTGGGACCTAGGTCAAGAGGTATTTGGAAGTTTGACTCAACCTCAGTTCTTTCTACCTGTCTTGACCCCTACCCCATGGTCAGCCCTTGAAGCCTCTGAGGTTGGGGTGCTTGTCAGCGACACCTCAAAGATAATTCTAGTATTCATAAGAAATCAGGAAGAAAGCCAGTGGGTCCCTTAGAACTTTATTTAGCTCTAGGGAAAGGGGAGTATTAAGTGAAATTTAAGTTAAAAATTGAATAAAAGACCTTGATTGGTTATGTGAGGTTTCTATTGGGACCTTATAGTTATTCAAATACTTTAAAAAATAGTTTAATATTGTTGTCTTTTTTTTTTGACAGAACTGCTATATGCTATTAATTCAGAGCTTTGACTAACTCCTTTGGGCAGTTTGAAAAATTCAATTTGCCAAGTTGTTTTTTATTAGTCATAGACATCAAATGATTTAAACTATGATAATATTTTCCTTTGCTTTTTTGGCATTCATTTGCCAGGCAACCTGAGTGCTGTACTTGAATCTAACGGAGTCTGTTATGGTCTCCTTGGTAACTAGAGAGTCTCCTCAAGATTGCCCAATGGACAGGAAGGTTTTACTGCTTGGAGGTAAATTCCTGTTAACTTGCCTTCCCCCTACTTTTTCTACATGGTGGAAAGAGAGAGGAAATCATGAATTTGTGCAATGTTTTGAAAAGGAAATATTTATCCGTATCATATTGCTGAATGGCTTGCATTATATCAAGTCAATGAGAATTAGAAATAACCAGGGGACTATTATTAGAAGAGTTTCAAAGACAGCTGCCAGCTCTGTTGAAAGTTTTGGGATATTTCCATGTACTCTGAATCATGGCCTGTGTTTATGAGACTGAGTTTTGTCAATTACTGACCATGAGAACTTGGGCCAGACACACGATATCTCCAAGCCTCAGATTCTCATTCATAGGGTTGTTGCAGAGATCCAGTGATATTCTGACCAGCAGTACCTAACACTGTCATTGAGATATAGTGATGCGTTTCTGTGTTTTGTCATTATTACTTGAAATACACAAGTGAAAGCTTTAACCCTTCAGTAAAACACTAAAGTGTCTTTTCTAGAGATGTCTTTATCACACTTCACAGAAAATAAAATTTGTGCTTATTTAAAAGTAATGCTGTTGTCTAAAAGTTTTGTCACCGGGGGATCACTGATAGGCTGATCGGTCCCTGTGGCTCACTACCAGGGTATCTCAGAAAGCTTGGTTTGAATACAGAAAGTGTAGACATGTTCTCCTACCAGTTCTCTTGTAATAGCTATCACTAGTAATAAAACTAGTGAAAGTATGGTAGCATTTGAATACAACTTATCTTCAAGGTCAGTTTCTTATCTCTCACTTTGTTTCATATCTCTCTTTAGTTTGTGCATTTGTAGCAACCTAGGAGTCTATTTCAATGTCCAGGGTTATGCCATGTGGGTTCCCTCTCAGTCTGTTAGCCCTTTGACTTCAGGATTCTTTCATCCTCTGTTGCACACCTGGCTCCAGAGTCCCTAACCCACACTTACCAATGAAACCTATTTGTCATTTTAGTTATGTCTCTCTGGGTAGACAAGAAAGCAGAGTGACCAGCATGTTCAAGTGGACCTAATCCTCGTCACACAGTGAGTAAGTAGCTAAGTGGACTTGAACCAAGTTCGCTGATTTTTCTCTTTAATGGCAGCATGACACCACGTTAGTCAATTGCACCATGTACGAGTTTTTTAAGTGACTTCCAGCTAACCTGGAATGGTGACATGACAGGCAGGGTCATGAAGGAGAAACTCTGTAGTATAATGGTGACAGATTTATAGCTTGAGTTACTGTCTCCAAACCTAGGAAATATTGAAAATATTTGCTAACCTAGCCAGTGGCAATCTGGGCCAGGTGTTCATGTCCCTTCTTTTTCATCATCATGGGATCCTGAACTGACTTTGGAAATTGTCACAGAATGTCAGTATGATAGAGTTCTCTAATAATAGAATTATAGCCCAAAGGGAGTGTTTCCCACAGACAGTAAGTTTCCCTTCTCAGCGTGTGATATGCAACTCACTAGTGGAAATGTGTTGACCATTTACACTGTGCCAGGCGAAGCTCTGTGAATTTTATATGTATAGGAAATTTCATTTTTATAGGAACTCTGTGAAGTAGGACTATTACTGATGCCAGCTGAGATGCAAGTACTGAGACACAGAAGGGTCTCATCGCTTGCCCAGAGTGAAACGATGAGTCATAATTCTTCTTCATCCAGCCTGCTCCCAGACCACCTTCCATCAACGTGGATGCAGACACCAAATCCCACCCAGCGTCCCACATTATGGGGCATTTTGGTGAGTGGATTTTATAAATCTCTTCCTAATTCTCAGTGTGTATAACTTCTGACTGTGAGATCACAAAGCCATGGACTTAACCACTCTGCAAGAATTGGGGTCAGATGGAATCATCAAATCTTACACAACACAGAATTGGACGGACTCCTAGAGCCCAAATTATGCAGCCATAGCATCTTAGAAATGAAGAAGTGGAAGCAGTGAAAAATAAAATGATTTGCTCAAGTTCACACCTAATAAGGTTGTAGGAAGCTGGACTTAGAGAGGTTTTAAAACTCATCTCAACCCTTCCTTTCCCCCAGGTTATGTTGCTCCAGAGTATGAAGACTGAAAGACAATGGGGTGAGTACAGGATTAGAACCCAGAGTGCTACCTGAAGTCCCTTCATCTCAAGCCCCAATATTGGAAATAGCAGAAGACAGGTAGGCAGCCTTGCCTTCCAAACTTCTTTACACAGCTAGCCAGGGAAGACTGCATCAGGTCTCTAGCACACATTGGGGCTACACTTGATACAATAAAAGTCTAAGCAATTGAAGCTAACTTGAAAGAAATATGAGGTATGGCACTTCCCTAGCATGTGAAGGAGCACTTGGGTTTGATTCTTGGGATAGGGTGAGAGACCGAGACAGAGACAGAGACAGAGACAGAGAGAGACTGGATCAATGTCTACCACCAAACTTGCTTTCATAGAGCATTACGCAGTATGCTATATTTGAATATCAATTTTTCTTCTGAGATTAAGGGGGCTTTGTTTGATTCTTTTCTTTGTGTAATGCTTCTTCATGTTTCTTACCCAGCAAGCATTAATCAGACTGACATCTAGGATTTTAGAGAAATAAAGAACATAGTAGAATAATAAGTTTTCATATTCCTGGTTAAGCCCAGCAAAGAACTAACCGAATGTTGAAGGCAGTCATGCCAACAGGAAATGTAGGCAGTGCCTACTATAGCCACATCTAACTTTTGGCATTATAATCTCAGATCACACCCTGAGAACAGAAAGATGTGCTGTTGTCACACCTGACAGAGCCTGGTAGAAAGCTGTTTTCCAATACAGTTTTCCCGGGAGACAGAGAAAGCCCAAAGGGCCAGAGTTGCATATGAAGCAAGCTCCGTTTCTCAGCCTTGCCCCTCCAGGCATTGGTGTCAACAAATAGCCAGACAGTGGGGTGTGGGTGGAAAAGAACGGAAGCTAGGGGGGATGGGACGCCCAAACAGTGGGAAAAGATTCCCATATTCACTTGTGAAAGAGATGTTAAACTCTTCCGACACGATACAAAAATAATGATAGCCTTTTCCTGGCAACGACTAACTAGTTGGGCATATATTATTTTTTCTGTATGCCCAGCACTTCCTTTGAACCTGACTGGGACTGTCCTCCAGAAGCAAATCAGTAGCTGTTGGCCATTTCTAACTTATCTTGAATCATAAAGCAAAGGCATGTGTGCAAGGGCTGGAAAATTGAGATACTAAGCATTCAGGTGCTTAATCACTGTGAGGGCTTTTTGGTATAGCAAAGACAGCCTAACTGGATTAATCTTCCCAGTAAATGTTCTTCATAAAACCTACCATGCCCTGAAATCAGTGAAATAGCAGGTCTTAAGGTTCTGTGAGTTCAAGAACTGACCTCAAATTAACTTCACAGTGATAAAGAAGTGCAAGTAGAGAAAAAGAAAATTACCAGAAGAGAAGAAATGATGCTCATACTGCATGAAATAGTGCTATATATTGAAAAAGAGAAATTAGAGAAAGCAGTGAAGCAGGAAATTTCTTTGATATGCATTTTCCAGTGAAATGTAATATTTAAAAATGCTACTTTCAAAAACCGAAAAATGCTGCTTATTTATTACAGAGCTGAAACTATTTTATAGTAGCAATATTTAGACTTGAAGTGAAATTGATTTGATCTAATGTAAAAATGCATTTCCTGTATTAAAAACAAGAGTGTGGGGGGGTGTTTTGAAAATTGCTGGGTGATATGATATTGGTTAATAGTGCTACTAGTATTATTTTGGAATCTTGATTCTTTATAGGTAGAACTTCTGGATAGTAATTGATTCTTGGCAATGAATCATCTGAGCAGATGGCTTTATAGTAACATATGAAAGCCAAACACTATCTAGCTTCAATTAAATAAGTAATTTGTCAGTTCTTTAATGTTTTAATCGCTTTAATTTGGTGTATATCTGTAGTCAAAAGTAGTCTCATAGAGGGCAAGATCCTCAACTTTTCCTCAAAGAAAATCTAAAATTTCTCATTTTGAGAAATGTTGGATAGTTAATTTGACTGAGGATGCTCAAATGTGTATGGAGAAATTGTGGGAGACTAAAGCATTGAACTTGGCTACTAGCTCAAAATGCAGTTCTGCATTTTGACTCCTGATTGAAAAGGAATGGTCACTTGGATGTCAAACTGAGTAGTGAGAATAATCTGATGAAGCAAGTGTTTTCTTTCATGGGGAACTAACAACCACAAAGTATTGTTGCTGCACTGAACTAATGCCATACAGTCTGTAGGTACTGAGATCCACCACTTTTATGAAGAGCCTCAGTGTTCAACAATTCAGTTATTATTGCTACTCTGGGAGTCTTCTTCTCTTGATGTCTTTTCTTCTCAGCTCCTCGGCTGTCCACTGTAATGAAGGGAACACTGTGCTGTAAAAAGACTGAGAGGAGGCAACAAGTGCCTCATTTCTTTTCTCCTTTGGATAGAAAAACCAAGTTCTTTAGACTGCTACAGGCACAAAGCAAAGAAAGAAATCCATTTTGAAATAAATTACAAATGTACAATGGAAACTACAGATATTACCCAAATTATCAAAGCTACACTTCCTTGAAGTTCATTTCCCAAGAGCACGTGACAGACCCTTTGGGGGACTCTTGCAGACATACATTATTTGCTTACATTGACCTTAATTAAGGTCATAGTCATGTTATTTTATAAATATGCATCAAAGATGACTTAGGTGATAGGTAACATTTTATGTAGTGTAGGTGACATTGTAGTTGGTGTTTATTTGATAAGAAAGTCCTGTTCCCAGGGCTGAAACAAAATCACCCTTTACTTCTGTTGGTTCAAACCTTACAATCTGGTAATCATTAACTTTATCTCTCTCTCTGGCTTTGCTGAAGCTCCTTTTCTTGACCACTGGGCTACTTTTAAAGGGGATGGAAAGGCCAGGTGATGTGGCACACACCTGTAGTCCTAGCTGCTTGGAAGACTGATGTGGAGGATTGCTTGAGCTCAGAAATTTGGCACCAGCCTTGGCAACATCTCCTCTCTTAAAAAGGTGATGAGAGAAATAGTAGTGGTTTGCTACACCTGCAAATGTCCTCTGCTGTGGAAGTAGTTTAACACTTGAGGAAAAGGTCTGAACATTAAATATAATATTTGCAACCCAAATGCTCATATCTGGCATACCAGCTGCCACATTTCATAATTGGGATAACAAAAATATTGTGGTTTATGTGTAACTATTATTTGATAGTTTTCAGAACAAAAGTTACTTTCACGATCTGATGTTGCTTGTGCCTTGGGTTATAGGCGTGCCGGTGAGATTGCAACACATGAGAATAGGAAGATTGAGTGTGTGAGGAGCCAGAGCAGTAAGGAGAGGTGTGGTGGTGATGCGAACTTCTACTGCAGAAATATTACCAAATTTCAGATTGAATGCATTAACATGTCTAAACAAATGTCCTGGCTAGGACACAAGTCTTCCAATGCAGATTATTCTTTGTGAGTGTTCAGTGATTAACAAGGGCTCTGGCTCTTATTAATTCACTCATCAGAAGATATTTTCTCTAATTCCACTACAAATCAAGCAGTGAAATGACAGCACATAAATCTGAACTCTCAAGTAGGGAACTTAAATACATCTTAAAGTCCTGACTCTTAGGCCTCTACACCTATTCCCATCAGGAGGGATATACCTCCTTGTAGATATTCAAGGATAACAACAGGGAGGAGAACCCACAGACTTGGCTGAAAACCATTTGCCTCATCTCTTGCGAGAGACTGGTTGTGTTACGATTTCCCAGGGTCTGAGACTGGAAGATTTAGAGATAATCATATGAGTTGTTCATCAATACAGGATGAAGATTTCTCAAGTGAGACAAATAGTGAGTTACCTGTTTCCTGACCTAGAAAATCTACAGAAGCCACCTTCAATCGGTTCTGATATGGATTTGAACTTCCAAGTTACCCTTTGTAATAGTGGGAACATTAGCCTGGCAGGAGACCACCCAGATATGGAGATGTCAGGTCCCATAGAACTTTGGGGCACCCAGGGCTGAATTTGATCCTCTCTAGATAAGAGCGAGGTGAATCAGGGCCAGTAAAACTTCTAGGAAACTAACAAATAAATATCTTTTGAGTATTTAGAAGAATAAGAATCATATGCTCCTTAATATTTTCTCAAATATCATCTGTCACAGTTGAAACTGACTTTGGTTTGCTCTACTTCAGTTCTGTAGATCGTTATCTAAACTGACAGTGTCAATTACTCTGAGTCACAGATGCCTTTGACTGTTCAACTGGAGGGCATGGCATAAAATTTACAATCCTAAGCATTTATAGGTGTACAATTCCAGTGTTAGACATAGACACATTGCTGTGCCACCAATTTCCAGATCTCTTTCATCTTGCAAAACAGAGGCTCTGGGCCCACTAGGTAAAATTTCCTTTGTCCCCTTCCTTCCATCTCCTGGCAACTATAATTTTACTTTCAGTTCCTACAAATTTGACCTCTCTGGGTACCTCAAGTAAGTACAAGTGTACACTATTTTTGTGTGACTGCCATTTCATCTAGAATGATAACCTCGAGGTTCATCAAGTACTGTGTGTGTTATAATTTTCTTCCTTTTTAAAGCTGAATACTATTCCATTATGTAGATACACGCACGCAGACATGTGCACACACACAACATTTTGTTTATTCATTTATCTATTGATTGGCCTTCAGGTTGATTCACCTCTTGGTTATAGTGCAGAAGACATTTCTTGAAATATTGTGCCTGGCAGCACAGTAATTGCAATATTTGCCTTTTCTAGATGAATTGAAACTTTTCAACTTTTACTTAAAATTATTCTCATTTCCCCAAAATATTCACTTTTTATTTTTGTTGGGATCAAACAAAATGATCCCAAGGTGGTAAAAGGATTTAGAAGCCATCTCAAGTATTACCTGATTCTGGTAGGGTAATATTTTATTGATGTATAAAAATTATACATTTTATGGGATATAGTATGATAAATTTGGTACACATATACAATGTGTAATGATCAAGTCAGGGGAATTAGCATTTCCATCTCCTTGACCACTTATCATTTCTTTGTGTTGGAACTTCTAAACTTCTCTCTTCTAGTTTTTTATTAAATATATACTAAGTTGTCATGGACTGTACCCTTCCTACTGTGCTACAAAATATTGGAATTTATTTCTTCTTTTAACTGTATTTTGGTACTCATTATCCAACTTTCCTCTCTCCCATTTACCCTCGTTTCCTCCTTACTTCCACAGTAATCATGGTTCTTTCTATTTCTAGGAAAAAAAGTGTTTTAGCATCCACATATCTATGAGAATAGGCGGTGCTTGTCTTTCTGGGCCTGTTTCATTACACTTAGCATAATGTCCTCCAGTTCTTTCTTTCTGGATGAAAAATATTTTGTTGTGCACATTTACCATTTCTTTATCCATTCATTTGTTGACAGACACTTCAATGAGTCCACACTTTGGCTACTGTGAGTAGTGATGCAGTAACCATGAAGATGTCAGTATCTCTTGGATCTAATGATTTCATGTCTTTTGGATACATGTCCAAGAGTGAAATTAGTGGGTCATATTGTGATTCTACTTCTAGGCTTCTTTTTTCCACCCGGAATAGCTGTTTGCATCAATAGTGTGTAAGATTTCCCTTTCTTCCACATCCTTGCTAGATTTTGTTATTTTTTGTCCTTGTGATTATAGCCATTCTGAATGAGGTGACATAATCTTATGATTTTGATTTGCATTTCTCCAATGATCAATAATGTTTATTTTGTATAGGTGTTGATCATTTGTATATCTTATTTTGACAAACGTTATTCAGATAATTTACTTCTTTCAATATTATATTATTACCATTATTATCATTACTTTGCTATTAAGTTTTTCAGTTTCTTCATAAGATCCTCAAGGAACATTCAACAAATAAGAATAGAGTTGCTGTGATTTGTTTTTCTCCCAAGCATTCATGTGTAGGGGACAAGTGCTTAGTGGGCTGATGTGGGGAGGACATTCTGAGTATTGGCCCCTTGTCTAATGAGTAGTTTGTGGATATTTTCTCCTACTCCTTTCACCTTCTATTCAATCTGTTGTTTGCTATGCAGAAGTTTCTGAGTGTGATACAATCCTTTATTAGTCCTTTCTTCTTACTATAACTTAGTGACTGAAAGCGAGAGAGTGATGAAGAAAAGAGGTTGATTTAGCTCACAGTCCTAGAGTTTAATGGCACAACGCCAGCATCAGCTCAATTTTATTGAGAATTTCATGATGGATGGTGTGAGTGTGTGCAAGAAGGAGCGATCACATCATGAGATAGGACGCCAAAGAGACTGAGTGTTCAGTCTTGCTGGTTTACAACAACTCTCACAGGAACAACTGAGGGTCCCATAGAAACTATCTTGATCCCTTAAAAGTACTCGTCCAGTGCTCTAAGATGCTACTTCTAGAGCCCTGTTTTTGCAGGGCACGCTAGCTCTCCACATCAGCCCACTGAGGACTCAGCCTCTAACACATGAATGCTTGGGGAACAAATGATATCCAAATCACAGCAAATCTCATCTCTACTCTTGCTTTTGTTGAATGTTTTTTAAAGGTCCAATCTGAACAATCACTTCCTATGTCAGTGTATTGAAGTATTTCACCTGTACTTTTTTCTAGTAGTAGGATGGATTTTTAATCAGAAATTTTTAAATTAAGTTTTCTTTGTATGTCTGACCTAGAGCCTGACTCCATTCCTACAAAAGAAAGGTCTACACTCTTGTCACTCTGACTTATAATTCTTTCTTTCTTTAATGTTAAAGTGACAGGACAAGGCTTGGGTCATTGAGAAGAAATCACCAAATGCATTAACCTAACAAATAGGCAAATGTTAATAAGTATAGTGTGGTCATCAGAAAAAATTGACTTGGAGATTACTGTTAAACAAGTTCAGGCTCAGTAATGACCTCTTTGTTTCATCTGCTCTTTCAAGAGAGAAGTGGTAAAGATGTCTATAGCTTGACATCTACATATGAGCTCCATTGAGGAGCTTTTAAAATGCATATGCTTAGACTCTTCTCTACTTCTATTCAACCAAAATTTGAGGGCAGTTTGGATGTGGGACTTCGATATGTTTTTCAAACTTCCTGGTTAGTTTAGTAAAAGTCAACTGAATGAGTGTCCTGTAGACTAGATCCAGCTGCTGTTCACAAAGTCTGTGTACCTGTCCTTAAGACGTGTGTGTTTGCTCAGATGACTACACTTCGGCACACATGACTATGTGCCTGTGGAAGTAAGAACAACTCCAGAGAGACACAGGTGGGAGGTTTATTGGCACTTGGTCTATGTAATATGTCCACCATTTTTCTATAGATGAACAAATTCACAAGGAAGAAAGGGTTTAGTTGTAACAAGGGGAATCCTTGGTTCTGGAAATCTTAACTATGGTGATACAGTACATTAAGGCATTTATGGAGTATATCAGCCTTTTTTCTTAGTGTAAAAAGGAAAAAATAGTAATTAAAGTTCCAGGCTGCTCCCAGTCACTCAAAGCTCCAGTAGTCCCTCCTTCTCTGACAGAAAAACATTTTAGTCCTTGTATTTCTTATTTTACACCTGCAACTCCCTTAAAACTCCTTATAGGATAACATAGCTTAAGGAAAATTCCCACCCCTGTTTTTACACTCACTGCATTGTTCACAGTTCTTTTAATGACTTTTTATAAGCTTCAAGGAAATTTAGCAGAAAAATTCTAAGTCTTTTTCCTACCATTAACAACAAAGGAGTCTGAAGAAAGTGCCTTGATGTTTGCTTTCTCCAAATGCAAAATGGAATTTTTTTTAACCAACTTCGGGTTTACACATGGATAAATTAACTACATCGATCACATATTTTGAGACTGAAATGTTCAGAGTGCGGTGAAGAACAGACAATGAAAATAGTATTTTTTAAAACTCTTTTTAATGTGTTTTAAAGTTATAGTTTATTTTTCTTATTTTAAAAGTAGCCCAAGGTGTTTTTTAAAAAGTAATACATGCTTCTTAAATGCCTTAAGCTCTTGGTAATGCCTGTCTATACTTACACACACACACACACTCACACTTTTGTGGCGTAAATATATGAAGGATCTCGTCTAGCCAAATTTTTGTGTGTCACGGAGTATGGGTGGAAATCTTAAGAGATTTTAAAGTATTCTATGATAACATTTGAAAAGAAGGAATTTTGATTTGTTATTCAAAAAGGCTTCATGGGAAGTATAGCTACTGGCCAATTTTTGATTATTCATATTGGTTCTGTTTATTTTTATCCAAAACTGAAATCACACCATACCTATTTTTTAAGGAAAGAAAATTCTATTTAGTTTTATTTCCATTATTTTTCTCAGTAACACTCTTCACTTTGGGGGGTAGGATTTTTACTGCTGTCTTCTGTTGTAGAGTAAATGAATAAAAACCTAGAAACTACCCAAGGAGGAGCACCGAGATGGCAGAGTGGTAAACAACAGCAAAAGAGCCTCTCTGAGTCACTATCCAGATGCTGGAATAAAGCAACTTGAGGAAACAAAAAGGAGGGAAATGGGTCCCCTGGACCCAGGAAGGTTCTGAGGTGCAGTATGAAGCCCACAGAGAGAGTGAAGGGAGAAACTTCAGTGAAGAAGGAGGTAGGCAGCGGTGCCTTCTCCCAGAGACATGACTCACTGCACAAGGGGAGCAATTCGAACCTTTGGACACAAAGCGAGTGCTGGTGACCCCAGAGGCCTCCACAGAGAGATGGAGCAGTGCACATGAAGGTCTGCACTAGCTGGAGGTGAGTGCTGAGGGCTCAGTCATCCAGAGGGAGAGAACAATCTCTGAGCCATCTCGGAGAGGGGCTGGAAGAGCTCAGAATTCAGAGCAGGAGCAGGCTCCACCTAGGGGCTCCTAGCTGGGCTCGGGCCTGTGGAAGGTGCCCTGATAGCTGTGAGCAGAATGAGTCTGGTCTCCACCAGAAGGCTCAGACTTAGTGAGATTATCTGCAATCCTGCGAAAAAGCTACTACTTGCTTGCTGGGATGGACTGGCATGGATCGAGACCGTGTCTCCACGCATTATCTACCAGTGACAGCAGAGACGTACCTGGGAGTGGACTGTTCTCTCTCTCTCTCTCTCATTTTTTATTGTTGCTGTGGTTTTATTTTTGTTTTTGTTTTTGTTGTTTTACTTGTTTAATCTGGTTTCTATATGAGTGTGAGTGTGGTTTCCAGCTTCTTTGTGGTTGTGGTCCTGTTCTGTTCTTTTTATCTCTTCCTTCTCTCTTTCCCTCCTGTCTTCTGTACCAGTTTCCCAAAGTTAGTGTGACCCCCTGTTCTGATCCAGCCTTACTTGTAATCTCTTCCTCTTCTTCCATTTCTATATTTCCTCCCTAATCTATTTTAAATTTATTCCCTGAGGGCAAAATTGACATGTTAAGGATTTGTATACTGCACATCATTTTACTGTTTGTTTTAGACTTTGTTATGTAACCACAAATATATTCAAAGAATTAAAGATGGTGAGGTCAGTTTGTCATTTTCTAGGCTGTATTTGATTCTACTATCATTGCTGATGGTACCACTGCAGCCAAAAGTGACCTAATTGTTCTAAACACCTGTACTTCTTGGTATTCCAAGACTGAGATTGACTAACGGTCACAGAAAATACTGTGGCACAGTGCCAAAGAACCAGGGACTGGGCCAACCAGGCAGCTACTTCTCATTCCCAACAAATTGAAGAGGTAAGACCTTGCAACAGACTCAAAATCCCAAAACCAGCTACAACTGGAAGATACTATGGAGAAATAGTCCTTTCCTAAAGATTCAAAATACTAATAATAAAGCAACCCACCATAGGCAATTTAATAGCATCACCCTAGACATTAAATTAAAAAAAGAAAAGAAAATGAGAAGACACCTAAACAGGATGCAAACTCAGATATCCAGTTCACCAAAGGCAGACCCAGAGGTCAGTGAGGTGGGACAATTTCAAAGACACAGACCTGCCCTCTCTGAAGTGGTAATAGCAAAGCGACTAAATGAGGAATCCACTAATCAAGGCAAACAATTCAACAGAGGGGGGAGAAAAGAGAGAGGGAGTCAACAACAGGAAAATAACATGACAAGGATAAGTCATTACGTATCAGTTATAACCATCAGTATTAATGATTTCAGTTCACCAATCAAAAGACATAAGCTGTCAGAATAGATCAAGAAGAAAAATCCAACAATATGTTGCCTTCAAAAAGTTCAATTCAAAGATAAATTCATAGACTGAAAGTCAAAGGATGGAAAACAATACTCCATGTGACAGGAATCCAGAAAAAAGCAGGGGTAGCTATTTTTTTGCAGACAAAGTGAATTTCAAGCCAAGACTGATTAAGAGAGACAAAGAAGGTCACTACACCCTTGTAAAGGGAACAATCCAAGAGGAAGAGATAATAATTATAAATATATATGCAAAAAATACCAATGCACCCAACTATACAAAACAAATATTAATGGGCATGAAAAGTCAAATAACCACTAATACAATTGTATTGGGGAATCTCAACATCCCACTGTCACAAAAAGACAGATCAGCTAGACAAAAAGTCACAATGAAATATTAGCACTGAACCAAACTTTTGAACAAATGGACTAGGCAGATGTTTGCAGTGTGTTCCACCATACAACCTCAGAATACACATTCTTCTCAGCTGCATATGAGATGTTCTCCAAAACAGATCACATATTAGTACATAGAATATGCTTAAGAAAAGACAAAGGAGTTGAAATTATCCCATATATATTATCAGACCATAGTGCAATGAAATTGGAAATCGATGGCAAAAGAAACCACAAGAACTTCATAAACACATGGAAATTCAATAGCACCCTCCTCAATAACCAGTGGGTCACAGATGAAATTAAAGAAGAAATTGAGACAGTTTCTGTAATTAAATGATAATGACAATACAACATAATGGAACTTATAGGATACAATGATGTGTTCTAAGGGGGAAAATTGTATCAGTGAACACAAACCACAGGAAAACAGAGCAAGGGAAAATAAACAACTTAATGGTGAACCACAGAATTCAAGAAAAAGAAGAGCAGGGTACACCAAAAGCTTCTATGAGGGAGGAAATTATAAAGCTCAGAGCAGAAAGTAACACAATGGAGACTAAAAACTCAATTCAAAGAATACATGAATCTAGGAGTTGGTACTTTGAAAGATTACATAGAATTGACCAACCTTTATCAAACATTATCAAAAAAGGAAGGAAAGACTCAAATCTGTTCAGTTAGGAATGAAAAAGGTGAAAGCACAGTGCACCCTGCAAAAGTCCAGAAGATCGTCTATAACTGCTTTGAAAACTTGTATTCTAATGAGATGGAAAATGCAGAAGAGACAGATTCCTAAATGCATATGAATAACCAAAGCTGAATCAATAAGATATAAAAATCCTAAATAAACCAATATTGTTATACTTTGTGTCTAGATGTTCCCCCAAAGCCCTCATGCAGTCATGGATGAGCTTCTAGAGCTTTTGATGGATCCATAATGCAATGTGTGGATTATGGGTGTGACTGTGACACCCCGCTAGGGCCGGTAGCCTGCATACAATATAAGGGAGGGAAAGAGTGTTGGATACTTCCCCATTCCTTTTTGCTCTTGCTGATTTGGCTGTTTTCCATTGCCATGAACTATTGTCTTGCCATGCCACCCTGCAATGGGGCCAGCTGATTATGGACTGAAACCTCCACAAACTGTGAGCTAAATAAAAATTTCCTTCTCTAATTCTGGGCATCAAGTATTTTGTCTCAGCAATGAGAGAAAAATAACTAAGACAAATATCAATCAATGAAATCAAACAGCCTACCAACAAAGAAAAGTCCAGGCCCTGATGGAGTCATTGCTTAATTCTACAAGAAATTTAGAGAAGACCTAAAACCACTATTTCTCAAATTCTTTAATGAAATTGAAAGAGAAGCAATACTCCCAAATTCATTCCTAGCATCAAGTATTACCCTGGAGAAGGACCCAACTAAGAAAGGTCAATCTCCCTAATAAGCATAGATGCAAAAACCCTCAATAAGATACTTGCAAACAGAATGCAGATTACACACCAGGACCAAGTGAGATTCATCCCAGGGATGCAAGGATGGTTCAACATACATAAACCAATAAATGTAACACACCATATTAACAGAGCCAAGGACAAAACTCATATGATCTTCTCAATAGAGGTAAAAAAGCTTTTGACAGAGACCAGCACACATTCATGATAAAAGCCCTTAGAAAATTGGAATAGATAATCTTTATCTCAATCTGATAAAAAGCCATCTATGATAAACCTACAACCATCATCATACTAAATGGAAAAAACCCTGAAAATTTTTTCTCTAAAATCAGGAAGAAGACAAGGATGTCCACTGTCTCCAGTCTTAGTCCACATAGTTCCAGAAACTATAGCCAGAGCAATTAGACAAGAGAAAGAAATAAAAGGACTAAGGATAGGAAAGGAAGAAGTTAAATTATCATTATTTGCAGATGACATGATGCTCTACATAGAAGACCCCAAAAATTTCACTAAAAAACTGCTAGAGGAGGGAGCCTTGGTGAGCTGCTTGGGAGAGGAGAAACCCCATCCATCACCCCTCTGCCATCACAGGAGCCTTAGTGAGCTGCTGGGAAGAGAACACACCTCACCCATCACCTCTCCACCATCATAGAAATCTCATTCTAGAGGGACCCAGGTGCCTGGCCCATTCCCTTACACTTCAGGACAGGCAGCGAGTGTGGGAAGCACCCAGAACATAGCAACTGGCTCATCTGGAGGAACCCAGGGTAAATCCACTCTAACAAGAGGAGGCACTTTGCACATAAACTCTGAATTTATGAATTGTTCTCTTCCATAATGACTGATTTTGCTCCTATGATCTAAAGAACAAAACCAGTTGTTACCACAGTTTAATTTCTAAGTTGTGCTTGATGCTATCATTATTGTCAATTGTACTACTTAGCTCGGATGTCATATCTATTGTAATCGGCTGTTTTCCCTTGTGTAACGATATTGGGGCACTCTAGGGTAGTAACCTCCCCACAGCCTTCCACCAAAAGACCGGGGACTGAGTGAAACAGAAACCAACATTCCACTGTCAATTCATCGGGAAAGTAGGAGAAACAGACCAGACACAAACCAAGAAGCTCCTGTACATAGAAGATATGTCTGAAGTACAGAGTTTTCCTAAGAGGTCTTAATACTACTGATATAGCTATTTACTATACAAAATCAAAAGGATCATCAGAGAAAAGAAAAGAAAATGTTTTACAGTAGAAAATGTCAGGATGAAGGAGCAAAATACAATCTCAGACCTCCAGCCCACCCAGATCAACTCCAGCAGACATGAACTTAGAAGAAATTGGAAGTCACACACCTGAAATTTCTGAAATGATAGCATCTGAAGCAAAGAAGCAACTCCATCAGGCTGTACAGGAAATCTGATCAGAAATAATCTCTCCAGTTAACAAAAAGAAATGACAATCATGATGAAAGAATTGCTCAGTGTATCTAAAGAAGGCATAGTTTTTTTTTTTTTAAAGGAGTATAGGAAGATAATGGAACAATATAGGAAAGAATTAGAATGCATGAAACAGATTCAAAATACCCAGGTAATTAAAAATTTCACTGAAAGCTGGCAAAACAGCTTGAACAAAATTGAAGATGGATTTTCAGACCTTGAAGACAAGATTGCAGCAACAATCGTGAAAGGAAAGATCTCTTTAAACTAACAAAGAACAAGGAAATAACAATTCAATCGTTGCAAGATGATGCAAAGAAAAACAATATAAGACTGATATACATGCACCAAATATGGGAGCACACAATTATATAAGACAAATATTAATAGGCATGAAAAATCATACAGGCAATAACACAGTTGTAATGGGGGACCATAGTATCCCATTGTCAAAAAGAGATAGGTCAACTATACAAAAAATCAGCAAAGAAATAAAACTAAACCAAACTTGTTAATAAATGGATTTAGTAGAACTTGACAGAGGGTCCTACCCATCAGAATACACATTATCAGCAGCCCATGGGACATTCTCTAAGATAGACTATACACGCACATAGAATATAATGAGCTAAGTGGAAAAGGAATTGAAATTGTACCATGCACACTATCTGACAGTAGTGCAATGAAATTGGAAATTATTCACAAAAGAAACTGCAAAACCTCCATAAACACATGAAAATTAAATAACACCCTCTTGAACAACCAATGGGTCACAGATGAAATTAAAGAAGAAATTAAACAATATGTACAATCAAAAATGCAAATACAACTGACCAGAACCCATGGGATACAATGAAAGCAGTCCTCAGAAGGAAACTTACAGTGGTGAATTCTCACATCCAGAAAAGGGAAGGAGCACAAATAAAAAACTTTATGCTCCATTTCAAGCTTCTAGAAAAAGAAAATCAAGTCAAACCCAAGGCCCAAAGAAGGCAGGAAATAATAAAGACGTGAGCACAAATTAACACAATAGAAACTAAAAAAAATACAAACAATTATTAATGAATCAAAGAATTGGTTCTTTGAATGAATAAATCAAATTGATAAACCTTTAGCCAACCTTATCAAAAAAAGGAAAGAAAAAACTTAAATTCATGCAATAAGGAAGTGTGAAATCACTACAGATCCTGCGGATATTCACAACATTATCAATAGCTACTTTGAAAATATTTATTCTCGTAGCATGGAAAACAGAAGAAATGGACAGATTCCTAGAAACGTATCAATTACCAAAGCTAAATCAAAAAGATGTAAAGATTCTGAATAACTCAGTATCAGTCAATGAAATTGAAAATGCAATTTAAAAGTTACCAGCAAGGAAAAGACCAGGTCCTGGTGGATTCCCTGCTGAATTTTACAAGAAATTTAGAAAAGATGGAATGCCAATACTCTTCAAACTCTAATGAAATTGAAAGGAAAGCAATTCTCCCTAACTCATTCGTGGAGGCAAGTTATTACTTTGATAACAAAATCAGAGAAAGACCGAATCAAAGAGGGGAATTATAGGACAATCTCCCTAATGAACATAGATGCAAAAATGCTCAATAAAATACTAGCAAACAGAATGCAACAAATCATCAAGAAGATTATACACCATGACCAAGTGGGATTCATCCCAGGAATGCAGGGATGCAAATCAATAAATGTAATACACCATATCAACAGAGCCAAGGACAAAAATCACATGATCATCTCAATAGATGTTGGAAAAGCTTTTGATAAAATTCAACATTCATTCATGATAAAAGCCCTACAGAAAATCTTGTTTTACCTCACTAGATGGTCTTTCCTCACCCTGATAAAGCCATTTATGACAAACCAACAGCCAACATCATACTAAATGGATAAAAACTGAAAACTTTCACTTTAAAATCAGGAGCAAGACAAGGATTTCCATTGTCACCACTCCTATTCAATATAGTGCTGGAAACATTAGCCAGAGCAATTACACAAGAAAGAGAAATAAAAGGAATAAGGATAAGAAAGGAAGAAGTTAAATTATCATTATTCACAGATGACACGATACTCTACCTATACCCCAAAACTCCCCAAAAGACTTCTAGACTTAATAACCAAATTCAGTAGCATAGGTGATAAAAAAGTCAACACTCAAAAAATCAATAGCATTCTTGTATACAAGCAACAAACTCATTGAGAAAGAAGTTAGGAAAACCACACCCTTCACAATCACATCGCCCCAAAATTGAAATACTTAGGAATCAATCTAACAAGGGAAGTATAAGATCTACACAGTGAAAATTACAGTACTCTGAAAAAAAGAAATTGAAGAGGATTTCAGAAAATGGAAAGATATTCCTTGCTCATGGATAGGCAGAACCAACATTGTGAAAATGGCTATATTCTCAGAACTGTTACACAGGTTTAATGCAATCCTGATCAAAATACTATTAGCATTCCTTACAGATCTGGAGAAAACATTCCTAAAATTCATCTGGAACCTGAAGAAATCTAGAATAGCAAAGGGGATCCTGGGCAACAAGGGCAAGGCAGGAGGCATAACAATCCCTAACTTGAAATTATATTACAGAGCTACTGTGATGAAATCAGCATGGTACTGGCAAAAAGCAGATCTGAGGATCAATGGGACAGATCAGAAGAAGAGGACTCAACCAAAAACACACTCAGCCACCTTATATTTGATTAAGGGGCCAAATATGTTCACTGGAAGGAAGATAACATCTTTAAAAAATGGTGCTAGAAAAACTGGCTTTTCACATGCTGAAGACTAAACACAAAACCATGTCTATCACCATGCACTATACTAAAGTCAAAATGGATCAAAGATCTAAATATTAAAGCTGAAACACTAAATCTACTGGAAGAGAAAGTAGGTAGAAATAGGTAGAAATCTTGAAGACATAGGAGTAGGCAGAGAGTTTATGAAGAAAAACCAAACAGCATGGGAATACTTCAAAGAATCAACAACTGGGCTCTCGGACCATGGGCTTCTATCTAGATCATACAAAGAATTTTAAAAATATCATAACCCCAAAATTCAAGGACCCAATCTAAAACTGGGCATCTGAAATGAATGCATACTTCTCAGATGAATAAATACAAATGACATATAAGTAAATGTTTATTTAAAGGAACAGTTAGTGCTTATATTGTTTGATTAATTTTTCATGTCTACATCTGGTAATTTGAGCAACTACTTTGAAGATAACAATATGCAATATAATAAACTTCGTTAATTTCCTATCACCTTGTTTTGAAATTCTGTATTGTTTTTTCTCTTAAAAATAAATAATGCCCCCACAAAACCCTGTTAGATTTAATAAGTAAATTCAATAGTGTAGCTGGCTACAAAGTCAACACTCAAAAAGCAATAACCTTCCTGTACAGGAATAACAAACTCACTGAGAGAGAAATTAGGCAAAGAACACCTTACAAGAGCATCCCCAAAAATGAAACACTTAGGAATCAGTCTAACAGAGGATGCAAAAGACCTCTACGTTGAAAACTACAGTACTCTGAAAAAGAAGACTGAAGTGTATATCAGAAAATGGAATGATATCCCTTGCTCTTGAGTAGGAAAAACCAACATAGTGAAAATGGCCATACTTCCAAAACTGTTATACAGATTTAATGCAATTCCAATCATAATTCCAAAGGCATATCTCACAGAATTAGAGAAAACAATCCTAAATTTCATTTGGAACCAGAAGAGACCTAGAATAGCAAAGGCAATTCCGTGCAACATGACAAGAAAGGGGGCATCACAATCCCTGATTTGAAATTATACTATAAATCTACTGTGGTAAAAATAGCACAGTACTGGCGAAAAACAGACCCAAAGATCAATGGAACAGGTTAGAAAATGCAGAAACAACTCCAGTCATACTCAACCACCTTATCTTTGACAAAGGTGCCAAATACATTTGCTGGAAGAAAGATAGGCTCTTTAATAGATGGTGCTGGAGACATGGCAAAGATTAAAACTGGGCTCGTAGTTTTTACCATGTGCTAAACTAAATTCAAAACAGATAAAAAGTCTAAATATTAAAACAGAAACATGAAATATACTGGAAGGAAGAATAGTTAAAACTGTTAAAGACATGGGTGTAGGCAAGACTTTATGAATAAAATGCCAACTGCACAGGAATTCTCAAAAAGAATCAACAACTGGGGTCTTGTCTTATTAAAAAACTTTCGCACAGCAAAAGAAACCATGAACAGAGTGAAGAGACAACTGCCATGTGGGAAAAATATTTGCCGGCTGTTCCCCAGACAAAGGATTACTATCAAAAACATATAAAAACCTCAAAAAATCAGACCTCCCAAATTTAAAGACCCAATTCAATAATGGGCGTCAGATGAATATACACTTCTCAAGTGAAGAAACAGAAACAGTAAATAAATATATGAAAAAATGTTCAACATCACTGGTCATTTGAGAGATGCAAATTAAAACCACACTGAGATTCCATCTCACCCCGGAAAGAATGGCTCTCATCAAGAAATCAACCAATAACAAATGCTGAAGGAGCTATGGGGAAAAAGAAACCTTTCTCCACTGTTGGTTGGAGAGTCAACTGGAGCAGCCACTGTGGAAATCACTGTGGAGATTCCTCAAAGGACTAGGATTGGAGGCCCCATTTGGACCAACTCTTCCCCTTCTGACTATCTTCCCAGAGGAATTAAAAACATGGTACCACAGCGATATATGTGTATCCATGCTGATAGCAGCACAATTGGCAATAGATAGATCTTGGAAACAACCCAAATCCCCATCAACTGAGGATTGGATAAAAAAGGTGTGGTCTTTTTATACAATGGAGTAATACTCATCCACCAGAAGCATAAACCAGAGACTTTTATAGGTAAATGGATGCAACTCATGACCATACTTTTAAGTGAAATAAACCAGACGCACAAGTGTAAACATCATATTGCCTCCCTAGTATGAGAAGTTGAAAGAGTAAATAAGATCCAAAATGTACAATAGATATTGTAAAATGGGAAGAAACTTGAAAAGGAAAGAGAACCTGGGTTGGGGAATGGAGAAAAGAAACAAGGCTAAAGCAAGAAAAAAAAGAATATATATATATATATATATATATATATATGGAAATGTATATATGATAAGATGGTTATACTACTAATTTCTCTTAGCTCATTGAAAAGAAAGTTTTATGCAAGGATCGTTTGTGCAATTAGATGCCTATATGTTATACTCTGAGTAACTAATTTAAAGAAAACAATATGCAATGTTTTAAACATTGTTTTGAAATTTTTTTTCTCTTTAAAATAAAACAGAAATTAGCTAAGAAAAAAACACTTGTAGAAGTATTATTTAACATGAGAGTTTCAAGTGAGCATTTGAAGACTTGAACGTTTCTAATACTTATCTTTTCCTAACCATATAACCAGGTTAAAAAGTTTAGCCTAAGATTTGCATATTTTCTTACATAATTAAACTTTTCCAAAGCAGATACAATTTTAAGACAGAAGAATTCAGCCTACAAAGCTCACTGAGAAGATTTGCCTTTCTTGAGATTCTTAATAATTTACTTGGATTCTGCAAATATTGAACATGTAACTATGTGTCAGCCTGTAAGCCACATGCTAGGTAAATAAAGCAAGTTTCCTTTGGAAACTTCTGTCTTATGAGAAAGGCAAATATATAGTACATTTTTAATGTGATGTTTATAACAAGATCCATATACAGTGTTCTGGGGTAGAAAGGCCAGACCCTGAGCACTGCTCAAGCAAGGTTTCCTCGAGCAAATACCTCCTGAGTGTGAAATATGAATAAACTAGCAGGGTAGTAAGACAGAGATTCAGGGAATAAGTTATTCCAATATGACCGAGATTGGGAAACGTCATTTTCTAGGTAGGAAATCACGTGAGGTGCAGGCAGAGACAAAGACCAGAGAGACATAGGCTGGGTCTGATGGTCATTTGTATGGTGCTAAGAAGTCTGGGAAATGCAAGAATTTTAGATTTGGACAGACGCATGTCCTAGAGAGATCAATCGGGTGTTATGAGGTGGGTGGAACCTTAAGGGAAAAGCTGTAAATGCAAGGATTTCAGTTATGAAAACATTTTAATTGTACGAGTAAATTAGGAGTTACTGGAAGTTAGTGCGAGTTAGTAGGAGGACAAGAATATTTAGGGAGAAAAACTGAAGTGAAATGATTGCTTTGGGCTGGGGATGTAGCTCAGTGGAATAAGCGCTTGCCTAGCAAACGCAGGGTCCTGAGTTCGATCCCCAGTACCACAAAAAAAAAAAAAAAAAAAGAAATGATTGCTTTGTAGATGTGGAGTGGGGAAATGATTAGAAAATATTGAACTCCATAATTCAGTGATTCTTACACTTTCATATATGATTCCTAAACTTTTGTGTACAGAGTTACTTAGTATATTTATTTAAAATGTCAGTGCAAACTTTTGGTTAAGTTGACAGATTGGTTTGCTTTGGGGGATTACCTTCTTCATGCCAATAATGTTCATGCCAATAATGTAGAAAAATACATTACAGATTGAAAACTACAAAAAGCACACACTGAAGCACAAAAATTAAATAGCTTGGTGATAAAAATGCGGTAGGAACTCAGCCTGTAATCGTGAACAGGACTGGAAATGCAGCAGCATGGGAGATCTCACGACCAGACACAGACTTTAGAAGCTGAAATGATCAGCCAGGAATTGGAGAGCTGTGCAGCCCTTGTTCACTATGCAGTACTCTTCTTATGGATAACCTTCAGCTAAAAAGCATTTGAGTTGGAGCAGGAACTTCATATTTAGCCCCCAACTCAAAGACCTTGCAAGGATGCAGGGTGGCGGTGGGAAAGGAACCACAAGTCAGTGTCTTAGCTGGTGTATGCTCTGATTCTCATTCATACTGTAGAACAGAAACCACGAGCTACAAATTAAGAAATTAGTGTAGAAGCAATGGAATGTGCAAGGTTCCAGGACAGTTGAACTTGGCTCTGGAAATTGTTCCCATGGAAAATAATTCTTGCTTCAGATAAATTCATAATCTGAAGTTAAAAATTACAAAAGTTAATTCACTGCTATGAGAGGAGTTAGACCTACACATCAGAGAGAAGAATTCATACCAAGAATAATCTCCCACTAATCTGAGAGGATTTTTGTTGTTCAAATACATTTTAAGAACATATAAAAAGTATGAAAAAGAACCTAGTAAAATTTGAAAATCAAAATTATAACAATCTAAAGCTATATGCATATATAGAATAGAATGTAGATATAAAACTGTAGAATACATATAGCAGATAAGGGATTTAGTAAATTTGTAAATGATCTGGGGGAAATCGTAAGAAGCCACAGAAATAAAAAATGGAAAATACGGTAGAATATTTCAGAGAAATAGAGTACAGTAGCGAGTCATGGACATAGCATTCCTCCTTTTATCTTTCTAGCTTAGAGCGGTGATCGTCAGTTTGAAGAGCGACTAGGCCTTTCTTGTCTGTGTCCTTTGTACGTTGGCACCTGAATGAGCACGTGCTTCATCCAATGATACAGGAAACATTTGTTTTCCAAAGTTAACAACCAGAAATACAAAAATAAATGAGACAATCATTTAGTTCCTTTGTAGTGTTTAGAGTTGCTATGAAGCCCCCTTAAAGCGATCCCCCCTCAGCTCTGACAACTGCTACGCAGTGACATATGGCATTCCGAGAGTTTATACTAATGATGTAAGAGCATTAAGGAAGTTAGGAAAGATGTTCATGGATTGAGGATGGAAAGATAAGAAGCTGTGTTGATGGCGTCAACTTGACTGGCCTGGGTAGCTTCCCAGGTGATTGGTGGAGCACACTTCCGGGTCATAGAGACATGACCTTGGAGGTACAGGGTGCTCTGCCCATTCCTCTGCGATGCTGCTCCTCTGCTCCACCTTCTGAACACTATGAATTAAACAGCTTTGCTCCATCATGCTTTTCCACCACCATGTTTCTGCCTTGGAGCCACATAACCACGGGCTGAATCCCCTGAAACTGGGAGCTAAATAAATCTCTCTTCTTTCAAATCATGGGAATCAAGTATTACATCAAGGAGTGAGAAAGCGAACAGTCAGGTCAAGGAGTGACAGAGCAGGAGGGAGGAGTAAGAAGTTTGTGCATAGGCTTGCAAGGGAAGGAGAAAGGAGAAGCACACCACCAGGGAGAAGGCAGTGGGCATCTAACTGAGAGAGTGAGTCTGCAGAGACAGACCGTAGTGTTGTAGGTAATGTTAAAAACAAGAAGAAGTATGTTTTAGTCAGCTTTCTGTTGCTGTGACAAAAATATGTGGACAATCAACCTAAAAAGAAAGAAACATTTACTTTGGATCGTATTTTTAAAGGTTTATTTGCTGAAACTTTCACTGGAGATAATTTAGGAGAATATTCTCACAGAGGGTGAATACCCAGGCTGATGTAGACTCAGAGTTTGGGGAGGTAATGAAATAATAACATTTTCAAATATGATGAAATCAGCTAGGTGAGGTTAACCCTGCAGAAAGATAATGGGAAACTGATGGCTTTTAACAAGCAGTTTAGAACCAAGTATGAGGGTCATTGGCCATCTTCAGTAGCTTATAAAGTGACTTTCTCCCACAACAGTAGAAAACCACAATGAAGAGCAAAATCAGAATTTTATAGTTAGGGTTGCTGAGGCTTTCAGATGACTGAGGTCTCAGGTTAAGCAGGTTGGGACAACCTGTGGCCCTAAAATGGAAACATCTGGGTGGATGCCACAAAGTTTGAGGCTCTGGAGACTATCTTGAACGTGAGAGCTTGGTGATGTGACTAGGTCTTCCTTATTAGAGCTGGCACAACCCCATGTGAGAAAATACTGTGGAGACCTCTCCATAAGGCTGAGCAGGTACCTCCCTCAGGACCAAGCCCTGTCTTCTCTCCTGCCCTTCACGATAGAAACAAAGTAATAATCAAACATATTCTGTATGCTCAAAGAGTAAAGTTGTGGAAATAAGAGTAAATTAAATTAAATGCTAAAGCAAGTATTATATTACGTACATCTGCAGAAGAATGGCAAAAACCTTGATTAAATCAATTACACTAGAATAAATGAAGGAAAATGTCAAGAGACGGAAGTGTTTGCACTTCAGGGTTGGGTGTCATACAAAACATTTTGAACTCAAACAGTTATTACCAACTTCAGTATTTAGAGAAGGAACTATAAAACTCATGTTTAAATATAAGTTCAACTGTGAAGTTTTCAGTGGTCATAAAACTGGCTTAATTTTTATTACTATAAATATTTACAACCCTCAGAACATCACAACACATCCAGAACCCGTCCCTGGAACACACTATTCTGGCACACAAGTTGGGAAACCCCCAAGCATAGCAATAGCTAGACAGATGTGTGTGCTCATGGAAAACCATTTTATTAAACTGGATGCAGTCATGTCAGAATATTGACAGGAAGGCTGTAGACCAAAATGGGAGTTTAAATAGAAAGGAAAGAAATGAATAGCTGATAATCTAAGATTCCTGAGTTGGTGGGAGAGGATTGGGTCCAAAGTTTGTTGGCTCAGAAGTAGATATATTTGTTTTCACTGTGTTACAACTATGAATATTCCTATCTGACCACATTTCTAATAACATTTTCTAATCCCTGCCTAGGTTTCTCAGTTATAAATCACTGAGGTCAATGTGACATTTTTTTTACTACTGAAAAACTTAGAGAATGATATAAAAATAGAAAATGAGGTTGTAATACAGACCCAAAGAAGAGATTTGTAGCAGAAAAAATAACCACTAGATCCTTTTCTTGGAACTAGTCTAATGCCTCAGGCAATCCAGCTCCTGAATCCTTCACTGTGGGCCCAGGAGATAGATGCTTCCTGTAGCTCCTGCTACCCCTGATCTACGGCTTGGAAAGGAGAATTTGCTGCTGCTCCAAGGAATTATCCCTGCTCATATCTGTGTGTCTCCAACTTCTTATTCACAGTCCAGGGAGTGAGTATCTAACTGGCTATCTCCTTTTCCCCTTGGCTGTAAAGAAAGCTGGAAAGTTATCTAGCTGCTTAGCTCATAACTGTGGGCTATGCTCCCACTGAATGGAATTAAGGGAGAATCTCCTCATCATACGTAAGAGGTTCAATAATTCTGGCCAGCTAAGAATGTTCACCAAGATTTCTGTTGTATCCCATGGAGCACCTTTGCAGGAACTGGTACGAGGCAGCGCATTCGGGTGGATGCATCCGGCTGCACTAGCCATGAGAATATCTTTACAAGAATTTTTAAGAAATGTCTTTTTTTCTAAAGGAAATCCTTTCCTGAGTTGAGGTGCTTAGTTAGGCAAGAAGAGTACAATTGGATTTTAATCCTTACTTCACCCTTACTGGGTACCCATTGCCCAGCTGTGTGCAATGTTCCTGAAAGCTCTACACTTGCCAGAACTAAGGGGATTATTGTGACAATGAAATGACATGTAAAGAAAAGGCAAACCGAGCCAGCAGCAATGATCCCAAACCATAACCTACCAAGGCGTTTTGTTTTACAGCCAGCCTTAAGGCCATAACTACTGCTTTATGGTTCAGTGGGGGATGTTATCGGAACAGGCAGCTCAGCCTGTTTTTATTCTTCTGTTGTCTTTCTCTAGCCAGGAATCTAGGTAAGCACAGAGGCCCAGCACATACGGTAAATTCGAGTGATCTTGTTTTCATTCAAGACTTGAAAGATCTTATTTGGACTCTGTCAGTTCTATTTTGAGAGATTCTTCCCCTGGAAGAATTCTTAGGCTAAAATTCTGAGCTTAGAAAACAGGACTAGCTTTAAGAAAAGATGCTATAGAGAAGTTGAAGATTTGTTTCTTCTCTCTTCACCTTGTATCTTTATCTTCTTATAGGTTTTAGAAGTCTTTAACCTCAGCCACATATAAAGTACTGACTTGGCAACATTTTGATTTTTACAAACTGTGGAAGCCTAAGGCCAAGAGACTGAACATAATGATAATTTTTAGGTACTTGCAGGCCATCGAGAAAAGTGGTCTCAGGGCCAATGAAGTCACTCTCATATCCTGGAAAGCCAACTCTGGACAAGATATGTTCTGGGATTCCTGTGGCTGGCTCCCAGAAGTTCTCTTGCACTGACTGGGTAGGTGAGATGCAGTCAGCATGCAGCCCCAGTGGCTTGTGGGTGGTGGATTATGCTTCTCAACTAGGACAGCTGTGGAGATGTGTCTGTAGGTAGGAATCCTGACTATAGAACTGGGGCAGGATGAGACAGTCTACACTTACTAATTTCAACTAAATTGAAGATACGATGTGGCCAGGTACTTCTAATGTTTACATAGCAGACTTTATCTGAGAGTGGGGAGAACTGTTTCTATTACATGTTCTACTTCGATGTAAAATTTATATAACTAGAGTTATTCAAATTTAAATAACAGATACTGCCCTTTCTTCTGAGAGTGAACTCCGTGTCTTTGAAGTAATAATTAGAGTCTGTACTAGCATAGTGTAGTCTACTGAAGATCTTGTTCCCGTTACTGTATATATGTGAATTTATCAGAACATAATTAACTTTTGTGTGGCATAGACTCTTAGTAGCATTCTTATTTCATAGTTGAGGAAACCAAGACATGGAACACTGGTCATGGGAAGTGCAGCCTGTGGGTAGGAGGTCACACTGAGCAAGCTATAGCGATGGATTTTGATCCCAGAAGCCTGGCTCCAAGTCTGAGATCTTAAATGCTATGCCAGACCAACCTCAGGAAGGGGAGCAACCCAAGCCTTTCAGGAAGAAAGGACGAAGACTCAAAGAAATGAGGTCAGTAATTCGACAGCAGAAGGATGTGACGTAAGTGGGGGCCAAGGCAAGGAAAGCAGAGACGTGGAAGTAGGCAATTCAGAATCCATTCTTAAATTGAATAATGGCTAAATTAATCTGTAGTCCAGTTGTGAAAATAAAAAGACTGAGGGTTGCAGTCACATTGAGAGTTTGCGACAGGACCAACTCTAAGAGAACACAGAAGTATTTCATAGACTGCAACCATAGAAAGAATAAGGCTCACTCTTAGAAACAGCAAAGATAGGAAAATAGTAGCCATTCAGCAGTTTAGCCACCAGCATACAGAAAAAGAAAATTCACTTAAAATAGAAAAGAATAAAAGTGGCTGACTAGAGAAAACCAATTATAGTACAAATATAAATTCTTCTAAGAAGCAGTTGGGAGTTAAAAACAAAGACACAATCAGTTAAGTCAGAACTCCCTCAGTCTTCTTTTATTGCCTGGGATTAGACGTTCCTTGGGTGATCATGTTAGAGATGTCAAACTCAGGTCCTGAAAGGCATCGCTAATGGCTTTAGCATTTCTAGATGTGAGGCTTTTGGAGCAAAATGATCCATGTGAAGGAGTACAGCAGGGTATGGGACCACACCTATGTTTGCATAGGAAACATGCTGTTTGAATTTAGATTATGTTTTTATTGGGAGTGATTTGAGGAATGAGGGATTGTATTTTCCAAGCTGCTCTTTGGTGCTACTACCGATTAACACACTGCAAAAGAAGCATCTTCAGTTTGTCAATCAGATCTTCAGATCTTCTCATGGACAGCACGCACTGGTCATGCTTCCTGAAAGAGTTCCAAATTCTCTGTGCGTAATTTGTTCACTTTAGCCCTTAATAGACCTTCTTTTCTTTTCTTCTTTTCCCTTCCTTTCCCTTCCCGTTCCTTCCCTTGCCTTCCCTTCCCTTCCTTTTTCCAGGTACATGAACCACATCATCAAGAAGAAATAAATTCATGACCCATAACCAAGTGTACAAGATTTATTTGCTAAAGCAACTATCTATTCCTGCTTCTGTCTAAATCTTATTTTTCTTCCTTTCTTTCTTTGTCTTTTGTTGTGTTCCTTCCTTTGTTCCCTCCTTCATTTCTTCCTTTGTTCGTTCCTTCGTTCCTTCATTCCTTCCTTCCTCCCTCCCTTTTGGGTGTTAGGGATGAAACTCAGGTCCTTGTACGTGCTAGGCAAGTGTTAGGAAAGTGATCTATCACTGAACTGTATCTTCATCTCCTACGAATCTCAATTTCTAATGAAAGAAAAACAGAGTAGATGGGTACAGCTAAATAGTTAGAAACAGGTCCACAGAGAAACCACTCATTTATACCCAGGTCTAAACATTTGATGCATGTTAATTAAATCCCCTTTCACAAACGGTACACCAACTTACATTCTACTGATCAAACATTTATGAGCACCTATATCCAAATCTATCATTTCTTTTTAAGAAAAACTTTTATTGTTTGCCAATCAGAAAGCTGCCAAATGATATCATATAGTTATTTTGACTTAATTTGGCTATGACAAAGTTAAACATTTAATCTGTTTATATTTTATGTCCACTCTAACATTGGGCTTGAATATTAATTGATGTGCTATTTTCTCTTAACTTTATATCACAAATATTGTTCTTTTTCAGAAATAAGATTTTTAGACATACAATCAGCAACAAAAATATAACTGAATATTCACTGTACAAAGTTCAAGGAAAGAATCTCCTTGGAAGATAAATTAATAATATAGGAAAGTGTGAAGAAAAATTACAGTTCTATGATATGGGCTAGAAAGTGAATACATTTTACACAGAGGAAGCAGTATAAAGAAAGATGCGGAGTTAGGAAATGTATGATACCAGATGAAAAAGTGTGAGAGAAGTGATGAAATTCAAAGTAGATCAAGGGATCAGACTGTACACATGGCTTCAGACAGCATCAAGTATTCTATAGAAAATAGTGGACATTTTTTTCTTTTTCTGTGCTGGGAAAGGAACTTCAGGGCCATGTGCATGCTAGGCAAGTGCTTTATCACTGCACGCCAGCCCCAGATCTTTGCTAATTTTTATTTTGAGACAGAATCTTGCTAAGTCTCCCAAGCTGTCCTCCTGCCTCATAATCCTCCTGCCTCTGCCTCAGGAATATGTATCTGGGGTTGCAGGGTTTTGACATCAAACCCAATGATGGTTCATATTTTCATGCAGTGAATCGATATTTGGAAATAACACTGGGCTGATGGGGAGAAAAGACTCACTTAGGTCAAAGAAGCTAACCATGGGGCCATTGCAATGATCTAGTCAGGAAACAGGGAAGGTCTGCTCCAAGTGGGAGTGCGGAGCGGGGAAACTATCACCCTATTTTGTAAGAGGGAAACAGAGCTGTCACTCCATGGATCTAACTGAACTGAGTGATACAGGAAAAGATTAGGGATTTCGGGGGATGGCTAACAAATAAATCTAATTGTAACTTTTCAGTGCCTGGAAATCAGAGGGAAGATTCAGCCTTACTTAATGCATTCATTCATTCATTCATTCATTCATTCAACAGATACACTTTTTTATTGAATGCCTACTTTCTTAGGCCCTGTTCTAGGTTCTAGGGTTATTGTTGTAGGAAAGACAAATTTCTGATATTTATAAAGGTTACATTCTATAAAAGTAGCTAAAATATTAATGTCAAGATGAACTTATGGTATATAAGAGTGATAGTTTACTTCTGGGGTACAGTGAGGCCCCTGGAAACCTTTTGTATGGGTAGCACATATACCACATATGTCCCTCTTGACTCAGCATAGTTTCTGTATATTAAAATAAAAGTTACACTTTGTTTCCTTTCATTGTATAAAACTGCTTCTGTCTATGACCCAAGACCCCACTCAGCCATGTTTTCTTACTATGCAGTTCACAGGAGAAGCTAGCACACACGTTATAATGATTGCTGGATGACAGAAAATATCAGCGGCTAACTGTAAACTCTGAGCCTCAACTTTCTTACTTGTTGACTAAGAGGATTGTACAACTGATCTCAAATGCCACCTTGCTGGGCTCAGGTAAGTCTGTCACGAGGGTTTCCTTGTCCTTTGTGTCACTTCAACACGATTAGCATCATTTACTGTTTCGCTCAACCATCCACTTCTCTTGATCCTTAGCAACGGCCCCCCAAGGACAGCAACCATGCTGGTGAGATCTTTGCACAAGTCCTTCCAATCTCACATTTTAATGATACCTCTCAGTCTTGATCTCCAATCCCAAAGGAGCCCCCAAATGGCCCAGCAATCCCGAGCCTCTCCATTCCCCTAGTGGTTGTGGCTTGAGCCCTCACTGCTATTCACAGGTCTTCTAAACTACTGAGTGCTCATCACTCTTCAATCTTTGCACATGACCTGTCCTTCACCCCCGCCCCCCCCAGAGAAAACAGTCACTCAGGTAAACAGCTCAGGCAGGCACTCCCAGGGTCCACAGCATCGTTGCCTCCTCTCCCGCATTCTCTTTTCCTGGCTGTCCCAGCCAAGAGCTGCACTCTGTTTGCTGTGGACCTCCTTTCCAGTTGCCTTTCCTCGCTCTGCATCCTGTTTCTCCCTCCTCTCTTCCCTTCTCCTCTCTTTCCCGATGTCCTCAGACTGCCCCTCGCCAGCCTCATTCTTAACAATAATTATGCTTATGACTTTTCTTTCTCAAAAGTGAATTAATAAAGAAGCCACCTACTTGACCCTGCATCTCTCTCTAGCCATCACCCTCTATAGTGCTCATAACTAAGTTTCTTGGCAGAGCGGCCACTAAGATTCTAAGTTAATAAGGTGGTCCTTATGACATAGTAAGGACATTTCTTACTAGAAAGTCCAGTACATTTTCTTGGATACAGTTTATAATGAGTAAATTCATTCGATGTGAAGCATTGCTTTTCTCAGGAATGATCATTTAATGAAACCTAGAGAGAAAAATATTACTCTTTTATAGATTAGATTTTGACTGAAAAACGATGTGATGCTATAGACCTAGTGTCTTGAAGTAGGTATGGAGTTGGAGTAGAACCCAGGTGGGTGAAATTGCTTTCAGTCTGAAGCCATTTCCTCCAAAGTAAAAATCATTGCTTATCTCAGCCGCACATGCAGGGCACCCTTATTTTAGAGTACAGTATGTTCACAAAGCTGAACTCTGGGGGTAAATAAGGAGTCTGTAGGTCATGTTAATAGTGACTCAGGTCTGCCTGTTGTGGATGGATCTGAGTGCAACTTTATTATGGTCTGCATGTGAACATCAAGCATTCTTAAGAAAAAACACCTGGACACTTCAAGTAGTCCTTTATATTTCACCTCGTTTTGTAAGGAGGTAGAAGCCATTTCCCAAAATGGAAGCTTTATCTTTCTTGCTTTGCTTGGATAATGGTGTTAAATTGTTTTATTCCAAATATGGCTTTTTCAAGTCAATCCAGCTCCTTCTTATTTTCTCAGGGCTGTTTTGTCTTGCACACATGATCCTTCTTAAGAACAGAGAATGGCAATGGAATCTTGCTGTCTTCAAAGAGTCACAAAGAGAAGGGTGGCACTCTTTGGTTTTAAAAATAATAAACAAATAACAAAAGCCAATGTCCTGTGAAATGGTGGCACAATGCCCTAGGTGACTGCAAACATGATTTCCTCCTCCTGTCTTCCCAGGGTGACTTGGTATTTTAGGGGCACCTGCTGACATGTCAGCTGCCAGAATATTGCTGGCACCAAATGGTACGGAACAACAAAAGAGCAAACACAGGGCACTGTTGGCCAGGGGACCCGGCAGGCTGCCACCATGAATACACAAAGAGCTGCCACACCGTCCATATCCTGCTGTGTCCCCAAAACATCTTGCTCATCTGCCACAGAGCCCTTCCTCCGCAACCTTGGTATCTGCTCGGGGGAAATCCAGCCTAGCCCTGGACGCGAACCTCAGGACTGCATGTTTTCATATACAAATGTCTCACTATTTCTCTTAGCTCATAGCATGCCATGGGACAGAGTAAAGAGAAGTATACAGAAATAGGACCACATGCGCCAAAATGTATGCTGGGACCTCTTAAAAAGAGATGATGTTGATTTCATAATTTTTGGTAGGACTAGGTCCAAGAATAAAATCCAGATTAAAATCCATAAGAAATGGGCTGTCTGTATAATGTCTGCTAAGCCAGAAAGAAATCTTTCTAATAAACCAGTAAAAATCAGCCGCTGAGTAAGAACTCTGACACACTGAGAAAACAAAAAAAACATTAAAATAGAATATGAGCTATGTGTTTGTGGAGGTATGTTTCTTCTCTGAAATCACACAGAATATCTTCAAACAAGGTGGCATGGAGAAAGGGGGAAAGAAATTGCCATGGAGAAGCTTGTGGCCTTTCGGTGGGATCTGGTACCATATTTCCTAGAGCTGACTCAGCCCTAGATGCACACTAACTCTTGGCTGTGCCAAAAGATAGTACTTGGATAATTACTGCATAAATGGTAATAAAATCAACAGTGGCCTAAAAATCCTTGGGTGAGCACACAGGGAAACATTTCAGCAAAAGAGAAAAGACATTTTCTCGGCTAAAACACAAGAAAATAAATTAAGGAAGCAGAAAGTGCACAGAATCCCAGATGCCATGAAACTCAGATTCCTTCCGTTTGTGGCCATGGCTAGCACGTCTAGGAAAAGCTGCTCATAATAAGCTCCATATATTAGGAGTGGTAAATGACAGCCTCTGTTTCTATTTCCATTTCTCCTGAGTGTTTCCTCATCTGAAGAACAAGGGCAATGATCAGTTTACATCATCTAAGATCCCATAGTTTCAAGTTCTAAGATCTGGAGCAATCACAGAGATGACCTATGATGTTGATATCCATCCACTGCACCTCGAGCAGCCAGCTTACAGATGTGCAACATTCACTCCTTTTAAAATTTTAAATTAGTGAAATTTAACCAGGGGAATATTTTACAAAAACTATGATTCTGAAACACAAGTGCTCTTAAAAATATGACAGATAATATTTTTAGAATCCAGTGCAAAATTAAAAAAAAAAATCAACCTCCTTTGTTTAAAAATTATCAGAATTTTCAAGACGGGACAGTAGAAAATCAAACCAAGTATGGGACCTTCAAAGTCAAGGCTCTGGGCCATTGTATGGGCCACATACCCATGCCAGGAAGCCAACTCTGAAAATTCAGAGGAGCTGTGCCAAAGCCCCACATCCTCAGATAAAAATCAACAGATGCTAGCTACCTAGCAGCTGCCCTTTTAAAACAGGGCCCTTCTGCTCTGTGTTACCACAGCCTCATCTCCTCCTCACTCCTTTGTCTCCTCATTGAGGCCAAGGGTCAGTCGCATTGATAATCGCAGCCTCCCTGAACTTACTTTCACAGCCTGCCTGGCCTCTAGAAAAGAGTTGTGCCCTCTGGTACAAAGGTCACAGCTGCTCACAGCAAGCCCTGCTTGCAGATGACCCCTGGGGGACAGGGACCGGGCTGCCAGGCTTTATTGCTAGTTGAAAGTGGGATCCAGCTACCCCAGCAGGTCGAGCAGCTTTTATTCTGCGAGACGCGAGACGCGGTCAAGGGAGAGGCTACGCTAAGAAGCCGCTCAGGCGATGCAGAGAGGCCTCCCTTCTCCACCGCCTCCGCTTGCGTTTACTCCTCCCGGAGGCCGATGCCAAGGAACAGTGTGAGACTGGCAGCTGGTTGAAGTTTCTTCCAATCTAGTATTCAAAAAAGTCTATTGTTTTATGAAAACCTGAATGATTCTGTCTTGAAAAGCAAAATAAATTTTAATTTTGGCAAGCGTAAATGCTCATTTAAAAGAAAAACTCAAAAAACTCTTTTCAGATGAACTCCATGCACAATACTGAGATTCAGTCGTTCCTACTGAGTCTGCTCTATCTGCTGCACTTTGGTGGGTCTTTCCTGAGAGAAAGAAATTAGGCTTTTTGGGAATCGGGAGGGTAAATCTGAGGTGCTCACCTCTTCCTGAACGTAGCACTCTCGAAAATGATGTGCTGAGCTCTCTTGAGCCTCAGAATTTGCTCTAAGCTCAAAGTCTATTTCACACCCCACTGTGGCTATTGCTCTACACTTGAAAACTGATTTTCTTCCTGAGAACACATTAAAAAGCGGAAGGAATGTCTTCGCGCCAACAGTTGCTTTTTGCCTTTGTCCGACCTGATGTGGTTCCTGGCACCATGGAGCTTTTTGTTTTCTGGGACGATTGCCAGACCAGGTCTTGTTTCTATACAAAACCTGAGAAGGTTCAGCAGCTGGGGTTTGGGGTGACTTGCTCTGCCAGGGCTCTCCCACCGCATCAGCTTTCTCTGCCTCATTTCCTAGCTGGAGCCTCTCCCAGGGCTTTTGAATTCGTCTGACGGAAGAATACAAATGGTAAGCATTTGGTGGGGCCTTTAGACCTCAGTAAATAAAAGCATTAAACCCTTCATTGACCTGTATGATGAAACATATTACTTTTTAATGCTTTTAATTCCTTCTCTTTAACTCTTTACTCTTCCTACGCCACAATCATGGTGAATACACTCAGTCACAATAGGTCTTCTGCACAAAGTGCTTGAAAAAGCATTAGTTGCCCAGAACCTTATTACAGCTTAGGAAATATGCAACTATGTAAAAGGAATACTTTTTAGCATGTCTCCTTTTTTGCATTTATTTGGAATTTACACGTATTATTACAGGCATGTAAATCACACTCATTTTTAAAGTTACACATTGATTATTAGTATGCCTAAGAAGGCGCCCAGGAAAAGACTGCTCAGTCTGCTTTCTTTGTAGCCCTATCTCTCCCCCACCCCGGCAATACTCCCTCTGTCCTGTGGCTGCTTACTCATTGGATATTAGCGGCAAGTGAGGTCGTATGATGACTGCAATGCTTAAGCCATTCTACCTCGCAGTCATCCTCTTTTTCTCAGTTAATTCTATACGTTGAATTCCTTACCCGATTACTAGAGGTTTTTAAGAGTAAGAGCCCTATGTAACATTGCTCTCTCAAACTGCCGTGTTTCCTGCTTGTGTCCCTCTAGGCGGCCCGTACAGGGAGCGCCTTCCGGCTCCTCCTGGCTACAGCCACGCTTCCCTAGTGCTCAGGCACTCACACCCACACACGCGCTCCTTAGCCTTCTGAACTTCAAAGACCAACTTTCATCCTCAGAACTCTTCTTAGCCATCTTGAGTCTATAGGAATATTTTATAATGAAATGTTGGTAGCACTTAAGTGCTAAAAACTTATTTCTACAGTAAATAAAATGAAGGTGAATATATCTTGCAACCTATATAATCTCAGTTTGGTGAGACATAGAATCTCCACTCAATCAACAAGGAAACAAAGCCCAAAGAAATGACCCCCAGGCCATGATGCCACACAGTTTTCTGACCATTTGCTGCATGGGGTGTAGTCATCTTCTCTATTTCCCTTCTCCATAATTTCTTTTCATGATGACATTTGATTATACCATTTTCTTTTTTAAATTGTTTTTTGCCTCCTCTTTTTCTTTAATTATATGTGTTGGTACACTTTAGATACACATAGCGATAATATTCATCATAGGGAATTTGTACCTGTATGTGATATATTTTGATTGACAGGAGGAGAGAGGATGGGGAAAATCAAATGTATCATTTTCAAAACTAATGATTATTTTCTTTTTGTTATTCTAAAAGTTTGCTTATATCTCTTGTTAGATTCTAAAAACGGAAAATTAAGGGAAGAAATATAAGTCACCTAGAATCTTACCAAGAAATTACTATTACTAAAATGTTGGCATATTTTCTTCCTTGGTATGTTATGACTAAAATACTTAAGCTACTCAATATCAAACTTTCTTCTTCCTCTTGTTTCTCTTTCAATCCTATAGATTTAACTTCTTACCTAATTATTTGAGAATTCCAGTAAGGACCCTACATAATACTCCATTTCTGCTTGATCATATCATACACATTCTGATGTTTATAGCACTAGAAACACACTAGCAATGTGGCTTTGCTTCCTTCTTTTCATTTAAAATTATGTGACAAGCATTTCTCCATGTTATTACATGTTCTCTGAGAACATGACTTGGACTATCCCTGTAACTTTCCATTATGGAGTTGTATTATAATTTCACAATCAGCTTATGTCTCAGTTTTCATTCAAAGTGCAGGTGACAGACAGCCTTATTAATACCTTCGGGTTCCAAGAACTATTGGCTCTTCACTATAAATTGTTAGGCTCAGCTCTTCAGTGGAATGAAGAGCAAATGCCTCTAGACTGAACAAGACTATGAGCCTGAAATGTTTGAAAAATCCAGGTTTGGATGAGAAATATTTGCCTAAGGAGAACAACCCTTCCTGTGGAGCTTCTTCCTGGCATTGTTCATCTCGGGGAGGCAATTTTGTTCTCACTAGCAAGGGCCCCAGGTATTAAAGTGCTGCAGGCTGAGTCACCTTAGCAACAGGCCTTTGTACCATACACATTCCAGTTACAACACTGAGAGAGCGGCCACAAACAGGGTGCCCAGAAATGGTGGATATCGGAATGGAAGAAGGCATCTGTGATAAACCTCTTTAGGGCTTTTGACTTTAATTGTCATTTTCTTTTTTACTTTTTTTAGTAGAGTGTACATGGATGACGGGAAGTCAACAAGTCCAGAACAAAGCTCAATCATAAAACAAGCCATAGTGGACTAAAGGAAAGGAGGTGTACGAGAACATGTGGGCAGATTGTGGACATTCCTGACAACCTGTCCACTAATCCTCAGAACAATATTTTGGTCATAATCTGCCTTACAAAAACAAGCACTGTCAGATGTGCCTTCTGTTTCCTGGGGACATTCTTGTTTGCTATTGTGATTACAATGTATTTTGAAAATAAAAATGTTGACGACTACAGGGTGTTTTCTCAGAGCAGCCACCTGAAAGTCTTCAATAACGCCTTTCAGTTTGCAGCACCCTCTAAATACTCATAACTTTTGCTCAGTGGAACAGCAGCAGTCCTTTATCGTTAACTGTCCTGACCTTGTCAATATATGACGCACACTGACTGAATGCGTGACGATGTGCTGGGTACTGTAGGGACAACCAAGCATAAAAAAGACCAGCCTTCCAGTTTCCCCAGAGGTATAAACTGAGGTTAAGTTTGAGGAAATAGAAGGATTGAAAGAGGTGAAACAGAAGGGCTGTTTACCAGTGCTAGGGCCAGAGCTGGAAATGTAACACACATTTGTATAATGAAGACTAAAGGAGAGTTCTCATTCAGATCCTCTGCTCTAGAATCTGGCCCAATTCTTATTATGTAGTGTGAAATAATGAGAATTTGTTTTGTAAGTAATAATATCATAATTACTTGCAATTAAGCAATTGAATAGGGTAGAGTAGAGTAGAGTTAGGTAGAAATACTATAGTCAGTCTGACACAGATAGACCCTCAAGAGAGTCAATACAAAAGATGAAAACACAGTAAAACTGCGGCTGGAGGCACATTTGTTGGAGGCTAAGACTTGAGATAAAGGCAGAATGAGCAGGTCTACATGCCTCCCCAAGGGATAAGGTAAGTGAACACTCGGTCCAATAAAGTCTAGAGAGACCTCAGACACCTCAGTGGATGACCAAGATCCTTGGATCCACCCCTTCTTGAACAGTTCTTTGTTCTTCCCATGTGCACTTGCTATGCAACTTGCTTCCCCATTGGATCAATACTACCTAAGTGGCTATACTTGTAATCTTATTGATTGATCATTGCATTGGCCCATTGGTACCTACCTCATAATTTTTCTCTATAAACTTCCTCAGTGAAGTGGGCTCATTAGCAACACTCTCAGGACCCCTCCTGTCTTGCAGGAGCTGTATCTCTCCCCCTCAGCCAACATTTCCTACTCTTAACCTCTGTTGTTCATTAGCATCCATTCTTTGATTTTTGGGGAACACGGACTCTGCATATCTAACATCTAACAGGTTGGGAGTTATAATATTTCACTTGTACCATTTGGAGGTCTGATATCATTATGTCAATAAGGTCATTTTTCAGTGAGGGTCTTGTGTACCCTGAAGCATAATTCCTGTGCACGAGCATTTACCATCTAATAAAGTGTGAGAGACCTCATCACACTCACTATATCCAAGGTATTGTTTGAGGAGGATCATAGGAAAGATTCAGCATTCAAAGGAAGAAAAAACTGTGTTCAGCCTCATGGAAGACTTGACTAGGAACACTGATCGGGGATTTAGTCTTAGAGACTGGGCCAAAGGGACATGCTGAGAGAGAACTCCAGAGAAAGAAATATTATGGTGAATTGGAAAGACTGCAAGTTCTGGACTGGCTACTAAGACATATGGATGATTACCTAATGTGCAAACCAGGCCAACGCCAACTTTCTCCTTAAAGTTTCTTTCTACTTTCTTCCTTCCTTCCTTCCTTCTTTCTTTCCTTTCTTTCTTTCTTTTTTCTTTTTCTTTCTTTTTTCTTTCTTTCCTCTTTCTTTCCTTCCTTCCTTCCTTCCTTCCTTCCTTCCTTCTTTCTTTCTTTCTTTCTTTCTCTTTCTTTCTTTCTTTCTTTCTTTCTTTCTTTCTTTCTTTCTTTCTTTCTTTCTTTCTTTCTTCTCTTTCTTTCCTCTCTTTCTCTCTCTGTCTCTCTCTCTCTCTTTCTTGTACCAGAAATTGAACACATGACCTTGCACTTGCAAGGCAGATGCTGTGCCACTGAGTTATATCCCCAGCCATAAAATTTCAATTTCAGCCAATATGCCATTTACTTAAGAACGCTTCTGAATTTCTTGGGCAATGAGACATAATATGTGTACAACTACTACACACAATAAGGCCAAATAGAAAGAACAATATTTAAATTAGTTTTTCATCATGACTGTTAGCTTAAATAACATGTTAAGACAGATCATTATTTAAAAATCTTCCTTCAAATTGCAGGTGCTTTCTAAAACAGTTGGTAAACTTTGACTGAAGAAAAAAGACATTTATTTAGAACTATGTGGTCTTAACTTTCTTATATCAAATTCACCAATAATTTAAATTTATTCTTCTCTGCATTGTTAATGAAATCCACATATTGGACCCTTGTAGTTAGTATCATATTTAACAATACATTTCCTCTTTCATTACTGCAAATAACATTTTCTTCACTCATTAGATGATAATGTTTTCACAGGACTGAGGTGCTCATAGCTATTTCACCCTTCACTGGAGAATGGAGTGATTAGCAGTTGACCCTCAGAGAAGACACCATCTGACTCTGCCCAAGAGATTGCTTGATTTCACACAACACTTGTTCCCTCTAAAAGTTCTCCTGTTGAGGATTGTGGATTTTTGGTTTAAATTTGAAATCCTTGCCTATAAAGATACTATGATTACAACATATAATAGTAAAAAACTAAATTTGCATGTGTGGTAGAGTTTGTGTAAGCACTATTATAAATGATATTAGGTTTTGGGTTTTGTTATATGGGAGGAAGTATTTTCATTTTCCTCTCCCACACTTAGCTTAGGCTTATTGGCTGTGGCCCAGTGAATTAGACTGACAAAAAATTAGACTGACAGGAGAAAAGCAGGAGTTTATTTGCATGTGTGTCCCACTTGCCTGCGGGGTACTCAGGGAAGAGGACCTCAGAGTGACGGCTAGAATATGAGGGTGTGTGGTCTTTTCACAAAAGAACAATACATTTTCTAGAGAAGTTACAAGAAATGGTAAAGGATGTTGAGTTAGTGCAATGCACTGTGGGAAGGTCGGTACAATTAGCTGTCCAGACCTGTGGGTTCTGCCTCAATGGAGTTAACCAACCTCAGATCAAAACTATTTTGAAAAGTATCTGTGCTGAAAGTAGACATTTTCTTGCCACTTCTCACTGAACAATGAAGTGTACATAGTATTTATGTGGTATTACATAACATTTATATAGTATTTACCTTGGGTGAGGTATTATAAGTAATCTGGAGATTATTTAAAATGCACAGGAGGATCTGCATAGGTTATATGCAAACATCACACCATTTTATAGAAAGGACTTGGACATCCAGGGGGTTTGTGTTCAGTAAAGGTCCTGGAGCCAATCCTACAGGGTACTGAAGGTAACTGACTCTGGGAGACCTAGTAGAAGAAAAAGCTTGGTAGAGTTTATATGGATTCTTTAGGTACCTGGGTTCTGGGGTGACAGGGCCTAAAGTCACATCCAATGATTGACTTCCATTTTTCTTCGTGGAGAAAATTACAAATTTATGACCTGTTTTTAGCATCAGGGGCTGTTACTTTTCTTGCTTCTGAGACAAAGTGCTCTACACCTAAAGTTAAAGGAGGAAATGCTTATTTTAGTTCACATTTTGGAGAGGTTTCAGTCCATAGTTGATTGGCTCCAAGGCAGGGTGGCAGGCAGAGGGGCCCCTCAGAGGAGAAACAGTTCATGGCATGACAGGAATAAAGCAACAAAGCAGTAAGTGAACCTTCCTTTCTCTTTGATTCTATCCAGGCTGCAAGCCTATTGGTGGATATCAGCCACCCCAGGGTGGGGCTTCTGTCTTCAGTAAATCCATTCAGCCACACCCAGAGCTATGCCAATTCCAATTAGTGGACTAATTTAGTACCACACGCCTGCATGGCAGGCAGAAAGTTGTAAAGCAGTAAAGCAGTGAAGAAATAGCAGCAGCAGCAGAAGCAAGCCTTCCTTTCTTTTATCCTATCCAGGCTGCAAGCCTATTGGTTGGTGCCAACCACACTCAGAGCGAGGCTCTGTCTTCAGTAAATCCATTCAGCCACACCCAGAGCTATGCCAATTCCAATTAGTGGACTAAATTAGTACCACACACACTGCATCTCATGCTCTAGATCCAACCAGCTGGGCAAAGCTCCACCTATGTGTGCATGAGGCTTGGGGGTACATCTAGAGATAAGCCATAACAGCAAGGAAGGATTTTTTCTTAGTTATTTTCAGTACAAAGAAGTTCTTATGTCAAACTTACAAGTTGGGTGTGGTATGTTCCATTATTATGGTTTCCATTTTCAGGAACTGATCTCTAATTAATTGTCTCTTAGTTACGCATACATAGTAAAAACTTTGTGCATTTTTATTGTTTGATGAAAGAAATTTTCAAGTTATCCTTTTTAAAACTTGAAAAGTTTTGTGAGAGCCAGAGAATTCAACCCCATTGTTTGTTTGTTTTTATAATACAGAGGAGCTACATCTCCAGCCCTTTTCTCTGCCTACATTTCCCAGACTGAGCTCTAGCTTGTCTCCGCCTCCTGAGTAGCTAGGATTACAGGTGGACACCGCCACATCTGGCCAACTTCATTGGTTTTATATGGCTCATTCTAACATTATTACTGCTAACAACAATGATTTGATCTTGTATAGTTATAAAATTGACTTTTCAGATTAGTTCTAGGAGCACAAACAATAGGTCATTTGCAGAAAGTACTGGTTTGGAGCTCTCTGGATTATAGATATAAAAATATCTTTCTGCTTGAGCAACCATCACATAGCTTGGAACAGTTGTTATTTGTATGGTTCCGTGTAGTAATGAGACAGACAAGCAGCACCTGACTCCCTGGTTTTTCTTGCGCTGCTGGAGGGGCTTTAGCTTGGCTGGCAGCTGTGGCGCCCCTCCCTCCCACTTCCCTTCGGTCCCACCCTCGCGATGGACTGGGGCTACTTGCTTTGATGTCCTTCTTTGTTATCTAGCAGCCACTCTTCCCCTCTACTTCAACGTGAGTACAGGTGAGGTGCTCCTCCCCTCTTCCTGCCACCGCTGCCGCCTTCCCTAAGAGGAAGGAGGTACTCTGACGCGACTGAGGTCAGGGAGGGAGGTGTTCTGGTCCAGTGTTAACATTCCAAACCCGCCGCCCTAACTTTCCAGAACATTTCTTGGTTTCAGCTCTTTGCCCTCCCTCAGTGGCTCCCGTGGCAGCTGTGACCGCCTCGGAGCCCTGCGCTCACTTGGAGCAGTCATGGGCCTGCGCTCGCTGTGTAAGCAGCACCCCCCACATGCTTCTCAGGTTAGCTGGGAGGTCTTCCTCCTGTGCACCGATGCACCTGTGCTGCACGCACGACAGGCCATATGAAAACAAAACCTTGCTTTTGTGACCCTTTCAACCTGCTTGTGGTTATTGTCAGGTAGTGCGGGTTCTGAAAGTTCTGTAAATCAACCTCCATTTCTTATCCTGAGTTGTGTCAACAGGACAATTGTCTCAAAATACGAGCAATAAACACTAGAGGCTGTTGGCTCTGAAGAGCCCCAGAGGCCAGCAGCCCATGAAGATCAGTGGCAGAGATCCGCTCCCCACTGTCAACGTGCAGCAGGCAGCGCAGGCGTGCAGCCAGGAGCAGCAGTGGCCAGCAGCCAGCTGTGTGAGCTGGTAGCATCCAGCACTATCTGCCGTCAGCTTTAGCTGATGTGTGATTTCCGCAGGAATTGAGCGAAAAGAACCCTCAAGTGATTGGCAGCAGTTTAAGGAGGGAATACAGAAGATGAGATTATCTTGCCTTTGGAAAGTTTGTAATTTTATAATTCAGTATAATTTAAGATACAGTATGGAGAGGTAAGAGATCAGAAGTAATTCAAGAAGTTCAAATGAGTAAGGATTTATTAATCACTAATGTGCCTGATACGGGATACCAGGACAGTGAAATAGAAGCCCAAATAGTTTTGCAAGTGTTGAACATACAAACTAATTCTAATAAAATGTAAAGAAATGAATTCAAAAGTCCAAGTGGTGGGGCAGAGGAGTAAATGTTACCGTACGGCAGAGCCTGTTATCCAATCATCTGCGCTCCACCGTCAGTGGGGAGGAGAAGGCAGGACTGTGCTGTGGGAAGGGAGGCGGGGCTACGGGAACCTTAGTTCCTGCGCTTTGGCCCAGGTGGTGCTTTCTGAGGGAGAGCCACACGCGGGACGCTAAAGCGGAAGTTTACCCGAGAAGGAGCGGGCCGACCCTTTCAATGTGGCCATAATTTTCTTCTCTCAGAACACATCAGAATGACTTTTGTTTGTCTTAAAAATAGGTACTTTGAAAGATTAGTTATCTGGGCCAATGGCCCAGAGAGCTTCAGGATTATATAGGCCTTGCTGGCACAATTCCGACAAATCAGAGATACCTAGGCTCCAAGGTGTTTCTGTTTACTTTATTTGGTTTTTAGGTAGATATGAACAGAATATAAATATATGGTTTGAGTTTTGGTGATTTCATTCTGAAGCTATATATTCAGTAAAATACACACACACACAAAAGTAATATATATATATATTTACATAATAAATACATACATACTTACTACTAGATTTGAAATCTGCTTTCTTCCAATTTCCAGGTCCATTTTTCAAACTGATTTTTCTCTTTGAGACAGTACGGTTACTAGATGGACTGTTACAGTACCGTAGTGCTTGTGTTCACGTAATCTTTATTTTACCTAATAATGTCCCCAAAGTGCAATAGTAGCGATAGTGGCAATTTTATTATAGCGTATTGTTAGGCTTGCTCTGTTTTATTATTAGTTGTTGTTAATCTTTTACTGTGGTTCATTTGTAAATTAAACTTTAACACAAATGTATAATCATAAGAAAACACCTTGACATCTGGCAGTTTTGGCTTCAAGCATCCTGAGTGTCCTGGAAAGTTTCCCCTTAGGAGGGCAGCGGAATACTGCCTCCAGCAATGTGGTGGAAGGCTGTGGGACACACCCACTGTCATCTGTAGCAGCCTTTGCCTGAGGGTCCAGCAGGGGCGAATATAAACTCTCAGCAACGTTCTGTTAGACTTGCTGTTTTTCACATTTTAAAACCTTGGTATTTGTTCCTTCTCTGTTTTATCCAGTTAGGTCGGTATGAGATTGTAGTTTATATTCGTCTCAGTTTTCCTGGTTGTCAGTGACATTGAGACATACTCACATCTTACTGGCTAGCCATTTTTCTATCTTAAATTTTGCTTTTTCATATCCTTGGTTATTTTGCTATTATTTTGTCTTTTCTAAAAAAATTGATTTGTAGGAAGGAGATCATGGCATATTTTCTGTTTCATCCATTATGCCCTTCCTTCTGTTTATTTGAATTTACTGTTATTTTTATGAAGCACTTTAAAACTGGGCACTGGTTCTTTGAAGGAAAATCGTAACCTTAACTAAAAATAGAGTCAAGGTCATGATTTTCCTTTAGAGTTATCAATTTAATTCTTGTAATATGCTGTTACAAATATTTCATAATGTGAACTATAATTTTCAAATTCATATTAATCAGCTCTGAGTATATGCATGTATTTTGTTTTCAGATATATTATAACTATCTTTTCACTGATGAATTTGATATAATTCCATTTTGATGAAAGATTGTGGACTACATTATGCTGACTCTTTGAAATGTGTCAAAGCTTCCTTTGAAGTTGAGTAATAGTTTTTGAAAGGTTTTAATGTATTCTTGCAGAGCATATAGTTTTGCCAATTTGTGGATGCAGGACCCTATGTATTAAGAAAATGTTCTCAGTTGTGCTTTTAAAATGTTCTATGCTCTTTCCAGCATGTTTGTGCTGCTTTATCCGTTGTTTCTGAAAGAATTAAATTGAAACACCCTGCTGTGGTACCGCACTTTTCCTTGTGTCTGTTTTTCTGTGAAATCCCATCCGTGCACACACACACGTCTGGCCATGGTGAAATGGTGTTCATGAGTGTTAAAATCTTCATGGTAGGCTTTTCTTTCATTATCATGCAGAGTCTTTTTATACCATTATTAAAATTTCTTGCCTTAAGTTCTGTTTTGCTTCATATTATGTTAATTCTGGTTTTATCTTTGCCCAGTATTTGTACTTTCTTTTATTTTTACGCATTCTATGTTATTTTGCTGAAAATGTGTATCAGATTTACAGTACGGAGATAGATTTTAGGTTGTTATTGTGATTTGTACTGCAGTTGTTTCTGTCACCCTATCTTACATTTTGCATGTGTTTATATTTTTAGTTCCTAAACTAGTGCAGTTGAGTTTATTTAATTTTCTTCTCTCATTTTTTTCATTCAAAATTCTTTTTTTCCCCTCTCTTTGCAGCTTTGGAAGTTACAACCCTTATTTCCTACATGTTTGTGATAACCCTTAGAGTTTTAAATGTTTGCCTGAATAAAGTCTAAAACTAATCAGTATTTTTTGCATTCTAACCCAAATGTCTCAAGAATATTTAGGATTATTTAATTTAAATACATTTCCAATGTCCATTACTTTTTATGTTCAGATTATCTAAAATAATAATTCTATCTTGGTTTAATCCGTAAACAAGTGTATTTTGATTAATTTTAGACTGACAGAAAAGTTGAAAGAATAGCACAGTAAGCACCCGTACAGTCTTCACTTAGATTCAGCACTGTGATTTTTTTTTTTTTTTTTTTGCAACAGGAATTTAACTCATGACCAGTCACTTGCCAGGCAGGCCCTGTGCAGCTGAGATATATCCTGGGGCTGAAACCATATCTCTGGCCTTTTTGAGACAGGGTCTCACTCTACAGTTCATGCTGGCCTTGAACTCACTTACATAGCCCAGATTGGTCTTGCACCCACAGCAATTCTCCTGCCTCAGCTTCCCAAGTTCTGGGATTACAGGTGTACACTACCATGCCCAGAATAACATTTTGCTTTCTCTTTCTCATGCATGTGCCAGACCTCCCAGCATTCTAATCTGAAGCACTTCAGCAAGCATCTTACATTAAAAAAACACACCTTGTGCACAGTCACAATATCACTATCACATCAAAGAAATTCAGGCTGATACAAGAGTATCTTCCAATACCCAGTCCTCAGTCTGATTTCCTCAATGACTCTGAAAATAGCTCTCATGATTGTTTTCCTTGTTTCGAATCCATCATCCCAAGGATCATGCCCTGGATATCTTTGTCATATTTCTTTAATGTCCTTTCACATGGAGCAAGTTTAACCTTTTATTTTCTTCCACAACCTTGACATTTTTGAAAAGTTCAAGAGTAGTAGAGGCTCTTGGTAAAAACTCTTGTCTTGCAGAATGGCAAAAACCCTTCTTTCCTGGGTTTCATTCTATGAGCGCAGGTCTTCGGTGAAGTTTTTGTCTCTCAGCTTGAGGCTGTACACACTTGTAGGTCACATGAATTCAGATTTTCTGTCTCGAAACAGTGCGCGCCTAACTTGTCAATTTCTTATAGTTATTTATATTTCAACACATGGGTCTGGGTAGATAAAAACTCCCTTCTAATTATCCCAAGCATTTTTTATTTCATTTAAAGCAGCACATTTGTGCTTTAAGCTTATTTCCAGCCGTCTTCTTCTGGGTCTTAGGGTCTCATTTCCTCCCCTATGTCTCCCAGGAGCCCCAGTGTTAATCAGTAACCGGTTCTTGATTCCCCTTGAGCTACTTAGTATCATCAGCTCAGCACTCTCAGTCTGAGTTACACTTATGGTTGGAATCTAAGAATTTGCTTTCAATCTGGTCTATGTATTTAAGGTTTGTTATGTGGTAAAAGGGTTATTTATTACCGAGCACTTGCATGTCCGCACAGCAGCTCGGGAGGGATCTCCTGTGTAGAATACGTCTTCCAAACTTTAAGGAAGACCTGGCTCAGTGTTGTGGGCCTCAGGCCACGTCTTTCCTTGGAACTGCTAAAGGTTCCACTCTTTGGATGGATAGAATCTGTCTCTACTCATCTGGTAACGTACTTTCACTGACTAAATATTCCTTTACGGTGGAATTAAAGCTTCAGGAAACAGGAAACTTCAAACGTGACGAGTGCCCCTGACTGAGACAGGAGCTGCTGTAGGGAGGCTGAGGTAACTGAAGTACACCTCGAGGGATTTCTTTCAAGTATTTACTTTTTCATTTTCAAGGTTCCCCCAAAAAAGTAATCAATGACTAATACCCAGGTAAGTAATTTCCTTATTGGAATTTCATGATTATTTTCTAATAATCAGATGGGAAAAAAGAAACAAAATGTAAGTGCTGAAGTCTGGTGGGAAGAAAGTTATATGACAAAGCTCAGTCTGTAAAAGTGCCTAACAGGTACAGTGGTTTGCCGTTCAGTGCTATTGCACACATGCACACACACAATAGTTTGAAGATTTTAAAACACAATTTGGGCTGGGTGTAATGGTGCATACCTATAATTCCAACACTTGGGAGGCTGAGGCAGGAGGATCACCACAAGTTTGAGGCCAGCTTATACTACATAATGAGTTTGAGAGCAGCCTGAACTACATCGTGAGACCCTGTCTCAAAAGCAAACACACAATTTATCTGAATGGTAATTACAGATATGATCTTAAATCTTAATATTTTACTATAATTAGTGTTACACTCTTACGAACTGTAAAACATAGAATTTCTTTTGATAGCATGAATATAAAGTTTTAGGACAGAAAAAAATAATTGGCATTTTGAAAAGGAAGAATGTTATTTTGTTGTTAGGACTTATCTCCCAAATTGTCAGTTGGATTTAGGAAACTCCTATTTAAAAACAAACCAAACCAGCTATAGCTTGTACAAATTTGGAAATGGTATCCCTCAAAATTAGCTGTCAACAACTCACCAGCCCTGGCAGTTTTGCCAAGCTTGTTATATGAGTTTGCTGAAAACAATGCCCATTAAAGATGCTCAGTTATGATTTCCATGGTTTGCCAAATTCAACTTCAAATTATTGCTAAGCATTCTGAATTTAGAGAGATGTAAGGTTTTACTTTTCTGTGAAGAACAGTTTGTTGCTGCTGCTGCGTTAATTCATTTGTGGACTGTAAAGTCACACAGGTATCCAGAAACAGCTTCTATTTTCCTCTGCCTCCAAACTCTAAAGATGTTCTCATTCCTCTGCTGCTGATTGGAAGCAAACAGAATGTTAGGGACCACATTGTGTGGCTCTGTAAATTCATATATTGATGCCCTAATTCTCAGTACCTTGAGTTGTTGCCATATTCAACGTTAAGTTTATAAAGCAGAGATCAAGTTAAAATGAGATCTTTAGTGTGAGCTCTAGCCAAATCCAACTGGTGTCTTTGTCAGAAGAGCACTTCGAGACACCAGACCTACACCCATAGAGCGGGAAGGCCACCTGAGCAGACAGCTGGAAGTCTGCGAGTGAGCCAGGGAGAGATGCCACAGCGGAAACCAGACTGTGGACACCTTGGGCTCGGACTCCAAGCCTCCATTGCTGTGAAGGTAGTTGATTCCGGCACCCTGTCTGGCATTTTGTTCTGAGAGCACTGGCAGATTCATGCCCAGGAGAATCACTCCTCCTGTTCACTCTCTACAGGAATAAATGCAAATCAGTGCTGGAGTTCATTTTCCTTACTGACATCAAAGACCTGGTCAGGACAAGACTGTATCCATTAAACACCTGACTAAACATTGACAAGAGAAATCATTGAATCGCAGATGTTTTTGAGAATGCAAGAAGTGTAGGCTGTCAAGAACCATTTTAAGTCTTAGGAATGAATTTATGATTAAGAAAGAGTATGATAAATATGAATTCACATTTTATTTTTCCTTCTATTTCACAACGCAAAATTTTGGGAAAACGGGTACTTTATCAAAAGAAAAACACAATTTAGTTTTTTGTTCTTGAGGCCAGTCAAACCACCAGCACATTGTATTACTTGTCAAGTCCTTGTTTTGTTCTTGTTGTGCGCAAACAGCTATGGGGGCTGCAGGTGGGGAAGTGATAGTGCTCTCTCATGGTTATGGCTGGTGTCTTGATGTCTCCCCAAAACCTCATGTGGTCATCAGTGGGGCTTTTTCAGAGGTGGCTGGGTCTGGAGTGTGACTCTGGAGTTATTCATGGTGCAGTGCTAGGATCAAGAGCACTAGGATTAAGGGTGTGAGTGCTGCCTGCCCTAAGCAGCATGGATAAGATAAAAGAGAAAGATCCGTGGTCATTCTTGGTTGCTTTGTTACCTCCTGTCTGCCCTGAGCTCTCTCTCCTCTGGGCTGCCCCTCCGCCACGCTGCCCTGTCTTTGAGCCAGCTAATTATGGACCGAAGTCTCTACAGACTGTGAGCTGAACAAGCCTGTCCTCTGTGGGTGGTAGGTCTCAGCAGCAAGAAAAGTAACTAAGACGGTACGGCAGCCAAGAAACAGAAACACTGGTTTCGGAAATTATTAAACCAAGAAGTAAACTTAAAAAATAAAAACAGTAACATCTTGTATTTCTTTATAAATCTGATTTTGATTGCAAGCTTTTTATAAAATTGGAAATATTTCATGTTTATGAAATACTAACGCAGTACATAAACATGTATATACTAAAAATACATTAGCAATGTGGCTGTTCCTCATCTAGCCCCTCCTATAGAAATTTCTTTGTTCTTTGCTGTCTTTCTTTTTAGAGATCAGCACAGATGTTGATAAACAAACTCTTACAAATTATAGTGCTGTCACAGATGTTCAAAAGACAAAGTTTTCTCCTTTGCAAAAAGAGATTTCAAAGTTATTTATAAAGTTAACTACCACAAAACAATTCTATTAAAATGGTATCTAAATTTTCTACTTGTTGACTTGTATTTTAATTTTTTTCTAATTTGTGATCACTTTTCAGGTTTGTGCCTGTGTTTTCAATTTATCCCCTACTATGGCCACTTGTGAGGTTTCACAGGCAAGTCAGAGACAATGTGTTCAAAATAATATTTATCCTGGCCCCTCAACCTGCTGCACACATTGCCCTCCCAGAGCGTGGTACCACCTTCCACTCCATGCCCAAGCTTTTAAAGCACCCAGAATTCTCCCATCTTCCCTCAGCACGGTTGCCATCTCTCACTGCCCCTTACTCTGCTCACTTCCTCCCTCCCGCGGCCGCTGTCCAAGGGAGGCTGCCGCCGCCTTCCACTCAGGTTGCTGCCATAAGCACCCTAGGTCCACCTTCTCCAGATTACTCTTCATGGCCACCAGTTTGTTATTTCTATAATAACTCTGATGACACCTAAAATCCTTCAATAGCTACCAGCTGCTCTTGGCAATGCCTACAATTTCTAACCTCATTTCTAGATACCTTTTTGGTCTATGCTCCTTTCTGAGGAATTGAACATGATGTCAATCTGCTTCATGATCTCTTTCATCTGTACTTCTGTGTACATTTTGTTCTAAATTATCTGTGATCTTTTTCTTTAAAATAATTATTTTTATTAGTACATGCATGCAGGCTGTAATGATTGCCTCCCCCATAGGGAGTTGGTACAAGTTCATGACATATCTTAATTGTTTTTTCATCTTCTTCCTCTCTTCCCTACCTATATCTCTATATTTATTATTATTATTATTATTTCAGTTTACCAGTCTGAAAGTGTCAGAGGGCAGAGACAAACTCTATGTTGCTCATCACTGGAAGTGTATGGAGCCCAGCATGTACTAGATGATGACTAAGTATTTATTAAATGATTAGAAGGGATTTATTAAATGGATGAGTAAAAAGCAATTACAAAGTAAAAAACAAACACTCTATTTCTGCTGGGTTCTCCTTTTGTCTGTTAACATTTTAGTAGAATAACAGGTCATTTAAGTGTCCTAGAACATTCTAGAAGTTCTCGTAGGTGAGCCTTTCTCTTATTCCTTATACGACCCTCAAGGACAGTTTTCAGGCAGGGAAAGAATGTTACATAGTACTGATTCCAAATGGATCAAAACATTGACTCATTAGCCATTCCCATTACTTAATAATAGAAAAAATAAGTGGTATGACTCACCACCCTGCTTGGGTGTAAATTCCTTTTCACAGTGGTTTCTAATTACTCAAGAGAGGTCTGGCCTTTTCTTTCAGGTGACACACATAGAAAATAAGGGATGCTTTAATTTCTTCAAAAAAATAGTAGAGATCGAAAAATGAAACTCTTAAGTAAACAGATGGGAAATTGCTGACTTGTTGATCTTGGTCAAGGATTCTGTACGGAGAATTCAGATATACACCTCATATTTTTCTGTCCAGGAGCTGCTGGGACTCTTCCAGAGGAGTGGGAAGTTACTGTCTGGTGGACCGTGCTGGAGGAAAGAGCACCTTTGTTGTTTTGACATTTATATGCAGGCCCATTATTTTAAGATAGCCCCTGCACACTGCACAGCTGTGTCTGAGCAGGGGACTGTTAATGACAGTAGGCGGCACAAGGACGTCTTCTGCAGACCACACCTAATTCTTGTATACTGATTAAATATTTAAGAACACAAGGTTTCATGTTTAAAGACATTGTACACAGCAAACCTTGCCAATCTAAATCAAAAGATCTTTAAAATGCTAGACATGTCAGGACTTCAGGCTAATCATTCACCACTGGAAAGACAAAAATAAAATAATCTTCTAACTGAAATTAGTTCTTTTACTTTCAAGGTTTCATTCCCAGAGAACACAGTGGATGACGTGGGAAGCCCAGGACAAGCAGACGCTGCGAGAGAGCCAGGAGCCAACATGCTGACAGACTGAGTGGGCTGTGGCTGGTGCTCGGACAAATCGTTACTCCTTTTACTCTTGCTAGAAGAAATGACGAACAAGTGGACTTGTCTGAAAAAGGCTTTGTGCTTTGGGAATTGTCACTGCTGTGGGATTTCCTGCTTTGTGAAGTCTGCTCAGTTCCACGTCTCTCTCTCCCACCACTGACCCACATCTTGGAACCCAAAGAAACAAACTGTGGTGACATAACTAATTCACAGCACTAGTCAGGATTTGTTCAGCATTTCTATATTGTCTTAGTATGTCGTATTTTAAAAGTGAATGGCCTATTATTTGATTTCAAGTTACCTGTAGGAAGGCACACACATCAAAACATGATTTTTAAAAAAAGTATTAAAATTATCACCCAGGGACAGTCAGAATATTGTACATAAATAAACATGAGAAATGATCTTCATTCTTGTTCTCCAGTAAAAGGGATTTATTTCTAAGGTCATTACAAAACAGAATTCAAGAAGTTTATGAGCCTTACCTCAGCCAGGATGATGGTGTTTAAACCTCCGAATAACTAGAGACCATTGTCTCTAGAAGAAAACATTTCAAATTATTTGAAGTCAAATCCTACTCAAATCTTGACATTCTTATAAAATAAACAGACTGCTCATTCTACTGGTGATTCAGAAGTGCAAAGAATGGGTGTGTGAGAGGCAGGGCTGGCTACACAGTAAGATCTTCACCCATTTCCCTTACACCAAAATGCTTTCTTCGGCAATTCAACTATTTCCGCCAGTGAGAGGCTCTTTTTATCTTTAACACGTTGTAGGTTATGTTGTATCTTAAAGGTTTGGTTCTCCTTTCTCCCTTCTTTTCTCCTTCCCTCCCTCCCTCTCTTTCTTCCTGTTAATTGTGGCCCACTTCTGTCATGGGAAGTAGAGACACACCAAAGCTTCTAATGCATCTAATCGATTCTTTTCTTCCTTTACCAAAACTTAGTATTTTAGCACACTTGTACTGATAGTCTGTTGACCCTCAATTTGCACAGATTCGGTCCGTGCACCTCACCAGTGAGGTTTCAGGCTGCTAGCCACTAGGTAGTGGAGGGCGTAGGCAGTGCTGGTGGGACTTACATACATCCTCCTTAGCACAACTTTCATGAATGATGCCTACTTAAACCTCAATGTGTATGTGTCTTAATAACTAGTTATTTGAAAGATATACATCAGTAGTATTGTAATATTAAAATTCATCAATCAAATATCCCAATAATCTTTAACCCAACAACCCTCAGTAACTAAGCAAATAATCCTCAGTAGATTAAGCTGAAAATGATAAAGCCAAATTAACACCCATTTATAATTACAAAGAGAAAAAAGCAACAATTTGAAAACCAAAACTCAACTCACAAGACTGGTGAAGTTCTGGGAACAAGGCATAGCAGCTGTTTACATTCATTCATGACAGTAGTTCTCCAATTCTGCCAAGTGTTGCATTGGATGGATCACACAGACAGTAACTTTTTCTTGTAATTCTAACAATGTGGTGATATAAACAAAGTTCATCTTATTTAAATAAGAATAATCAATAATAGCTCATCTTGTATTTAACTAGTAAAAAAAACCCTTTAGTTCTCCTCAAGAAGGATTAAATATGGAAGTGTTTGTCGGTTATAAAAGGAAGAAAGACGTTGTGCTTTTGGATTGGTGAAGGCCCCACCAGGAGGCCTTCCCAGAATCTCCTGAGGTTGGCACCATCCCTCAGGAAGCCCCGTCATGTCCAGAGGACAATTGTTGCACCCTGTGCTGCGAAGGAAGGGCTGAGAGCCTTAAGGAACAGACACTCCCTGTGCAGTGGCTGCCGCCCTCCCAGTACCGGGGAGCTGCCTCGAGGCACCAGTCTCATGTCACCTTGGGACCAGGTGGTGCTGAGGTTCACCATTTGTGACTGACTGGGAGATTATAGTTGATATTTCTGCTCAGAGTTGCAACTGAACATTGTGGTTCAATAGTTGTATCCTTGTTATTCTGAGACCACCACCATTAATGACTTATCGGCTTGTAGACTGTTGTTTCTGCACTGACTGTGTGGCGGTGACTTGCTTTTATTTTGATTATAAATCTGGGATGGGTTTTAATAGATTAAAAAGGGTGAATGCTATTATTGACTTCTTTCTGAGTGACTATTGAATCCTGTCCATGGCTCTTCAAGCAAACACTTGATGAAGTAACACTAAGTTTTAGTTTTCTGAAAGTATCAAAATCTCATCAAAGAGCCTAACATTTCTGATATGGGATTCCTGTCAAGGTATCCAGATTATCTTAAAGATCAGCTCAGAGGCTTGAACAACAAACTTGTTCTGTCATTGAAAACATCTAATAACAAAGAAACTTGTGTTGTTTGTTTGGAAAAAAGTTTGGATTCGAAGATGTGGCACTAACACAACCTCATTTATCTTAATGCAGGCGGTGAGAACAGGCTATTTCATAAGGAACGCTGTGACTTCCTGCATATTTTTTTCCAAGAGTGACCCTGCCTGGAGGACAATGTCCTCACATGGGTCAGGAGGAGAGGAGGAGAAGGTGTAATCTGGTGCTCTTGGGTTCTAGAGCGCCCTCAGGACACCCGTCTACCATGAATGATAATGGAATTTTAAATATAGACTTGGATTTCATCTTGATCATGAAGGCAGTGTCTAAATCAAACAGTATCCAAAGTCCGCAGTGCAGTATGTCCATTTTTGGGTCAGTGAAATTCCATGAGCAAAGTGATCAGAAAGAGCTCCCCTCAATGAAAGATTTGGGGAATTTTGGAAACACTAAATGAAACAGGTTTAATTTACATGAACACACAGTGAAGAGAGCCTTAGAATGGGAATTTTGAAACAAAATTTTTCCACATTATTTCTGCTTCCTTAGTGAACGTTGCTTGTTGCTTTTATAAATAATACTTCCTCCAGCTGGCACATTTCAACAGGATCCTTTCAACAGGATTTCATGGGACACTGAGCAATTCCAGTACCTCTCTCAATCAAAATCAAAGGTTGTATTATTTCCTCTATCATTTTACTTTCTAGTGGCTAGGAAAGGAGTTGTTGATATTATTGTTAATGTTTCAAGGAGAAGCATAGCTGCTAATTTTTTAGGTGAAGCACATCTTTCAACCTTGGTCACTTCCTTAGAAAAACAAACCAGATTTCAAAAGCTGAGGGTGGGGAGAATAACTCCGGTCTTCTTTTAGTTTGCTCTCATTTCTTTTCCTGAGTGTGCCGCACGGTTAGGACCTCTTTCCCAGGTGGAGGTGCATCCGTCGCTGAGGGCGTTCTTGCTTGCCCTCATAAGGTGACATAAGGACTGGACACTGGAAATGCCTGTGATTTCCATCGTCAGAGACCAGATCGGTCAGTTGGCAGCTAAAGGTCAAATCAATAATGACTCTCTTGTGTGTGGGCACCGTCGGAACAGAAAACCTTTCACCAATTTTAATAAAACCTCTGAAACATGATTGTAGACAAGCTTTGGGGAAAATCTTGTGACCTCTTTAGAGTACATAAGGGTTCTCAAGGTGACACTAGAGGTCACAGAGAGAATGGAGATTCAGAGAGTCTTTTCAAGAGCAGAAGTCCTGCAAATTCACCATGGCTTTTTCGAAGTAAGGCCAGACTCCAACAAGGCTTGAGAATAGAAACTTACTTGTTAGCTGAGGGGACATTTGGCTTAGACAGCTTTGCAGCCTTCAGTGCACATGACTGAGAAAGGGAGGGTCATTGGTAAAATAACCTTCAGTGTGGGGAATTGAGTCAGTAAAATAAGTGCAAAGAGAACACGGGAGTACATGTAACAAGTGCTGGCCAATAATGTAACATGGTGGAGAGTTCTAGACGTTCCCAAAGCAAGTGGATGAACCTGGCACTTGGCAAACAAAAGCAGGACTTTTTCTGACAAAGACTGAGCAGATGGCAGAGGAAAGAGGCATGTTTTCAAACAGCCCCAGGCTCTGTCCACATTAGCTGTGCCCACAAACTGGAAAAGATGGGTTTTCCCCGTATAGAATGTGGGAGAGACATTGTACAATAAGATTATTATCACTGTGTTGTTGTTAGCAAGTACTCAGAGAAGCAAAATCTATGGAGCACAGAAGCTCCTCTAAGGAAGCGCCAGGTTTAGCTGCATTACCCTCCCTCAGGGGAGAACTGAGAGGCAGGGTCATCGTCCGAGGAGCGTAATTTGGTATTTTGGGGAATTTTAGGTCACCAGCTTTTTCTCCATCTGGAGATCTTGCCTTCAGGCCCGCCACCACGGGCAAGTATCCCACCTGCAGTGCTGACATAGTTTAACCCTGAAGTTAGGTGTCATTCGTGGTGCCTTGGGGGCTTGGGCACAGCCTGTGGCCCTGCAGTAACAGCACCTCAGGATGACAGCCCTCTTGTCAGTGTCCCTCCTCTGCGGGGAGCTAGACCCTGGAAGAACCTTGGGGAGCACCTCTTCTGTAGCTCACCACAGAGCGCCGTCATCCCTGCTGATGTGGACTTCCCAGGGAGCCTTTGTTGATCACTCCATAGGAAAAAGCCTTTCACATTTTTAAAGTCATTTTCATCATCGCATTTTTTAATGTATTTACTCATTTATTTGCTTATTCTTTCTTGCCCTTCTAAAATGTACATACCATAAAGGCAGAGACTGTGTCTCTTTACTGCTCTATCTCCCCTATAAATATCGGAGAAACTGAATGAATATTTGAGAACTGAATGCATAAGGCCTTAAGTAAAGCTTTTTAACACCTCGGGTCTTTCTCTTTCCTGAGACCCACAAGCAATCTGAACTCACAGGAGCACACCAGACTGGCTAATCAGTGTACCCGAGAGGGTGGGAAAGGCCCTCTGTTCTAATAAGAACAAGCAGTTTTCAGCACTTCCTGATTATTCTTCTAAGGCAGAACTCTCCTAAACCCAAGATCTCCTCCCTGGAGTCTCAGTGACAAGCTCTTGGTACTTAGGGAAGCAAAAAACCAGAAGGATTGATTCAAAAGTGGCCCAGGGAAACAGCAGAGTTCAGTGGTGGTGGACTTGTGCCTAAATTCTACTTTCTTTAAATCTTCTCTTCACTGGACCTCAATTTCACTTTTGGCAATGAGGGTGGCCAGCAGAGCTTGTGAAGTATTCGGTTATCTTTACGATGAAATTGTATGGAAAGGTTCATGATTGACTGTATCTCTTTAGCTCTTCCGTTCCACAGTCTCTGGGTACTGTCTTGTATTGCAGGGCTTTTATGACATCTGCAGTCAAGTTGCCACCAAAGATATAGTCACCAGCTAGGAAAAGGTCATGAAATGTCAGGACGACATGAAGTAGGACTTGATTGCCCAAATTCCCTTTATCCTTACAATTAAATTGCAAATGCCAAGGACATCTGAGCTGGGGTTTAAGACTTCCTCAAGATGCCTGGGAGCCTGCAGTTTCAAAGTTGATAAAATGGGTATAAGACCACAAAACCCATGAAAATCTAGTTGCACAATCTGAGAGTGGCATCCATGTTAAGGATGTTTTGGGTCTTGTCTTGGTTACTTTTCTCTCGTTGCTGTGACAAAATTCCCAACGCCCAAAATGAAGGAAGGAAAGGTTTATTTCGCTTACAGTTTGTGGAGGTTTCAGTGCATACTTGGCTGGCTCAGAGGCAGAGTGGCACATGGCAGAGGGCAAACATTTATGGCGGCAGAACACAGCAAAAACAACCAGAGCAAAAGGGAGGAATGGCAGCAAGCAGCCTCTTTCCTTCCCTTACATTGTAAACAGCCTATCCCCATCCAGGGGTTGTGCAGCTCGCACACAGTCTCCATGCCCTCCTCTTCCTCTTCCAGGCTCAGGATGTATACAAAGTAAGCACCCTGGCTTCCTGCTGAGTCACTCAGCCAAACCTCTAGACTCCCCAAGTTGACACAATGTATCAACCATAACAGGTCTTTAGCAGAAACTCATGAGACCCTCAGAAAGGCAAGTTCTCCAATTTCTTGTCAAATTTGGATCAAGGCAAGGGGGTGAGACACCTTTTTGATTTCCTGAAAAAGTGTCTGTTCCTTAGATGAATTTCTCCAATGCCAAAATGTTCCACAGAGATCATAGCACCTTCTACTTACCTCTGTTAGGCACAGCCTGGAACTATCTCAGACAAGCTTGGGAAAGTCACTTGTTAACATTCAAGAACAGTGAGAGCTGGTCCATCTAACGTTAGTAGCTTTAAAAGTGCCATGGTGGGAGACAGCATTTAAAACACTGCACATAGGCAAACAGTATAAACAATGAGGGCTCCCTCGGGAGCTGGTTTTTTTTTTTTTTTTTTTTTTGTGGTACTAGGGATTGAACTCATGACCTTGACTTGCTAGGCAGGCGCTTGTGCCACTGAGCTATATCCCCAGCCAGGAGCTGGATTTTAAGCACTTCACTAGTCATTAGTTATCACTCAATATTACTATGAAAGCTCTGAACTCACAGTGCATCGTGTGTGTGTGTGTGTGTGTGTGTGTGTGTGTGTGTGTAGTGAAATAGTGTATGGGAATAGCAGGGAGAAAAAGACATTTGCCAAATGCTTTGTTAGCCAGATGGGGACCACAGGGCGCAGGAAGATGGGATGGAGTCGAAAAGTCCAAATATTTTTACCCGCTGTGGAGGTGCAGGCCCGCGATACCAGCACTTGGAAACTGAGGCAGGACATTCCCCTTGAGTTCATACCAGCCTGAACTACGTAAGTGAGACCTTGCCTCAAGAAACAAAACAAAACTAAGTAAAAAATGAAGACCAAAAACAAAAACAAATCCAGACATTTTTACATTAATAATATAACTAGATTAAAATAATCCTGGACACTGGGTGTGGTGATGCATACCTGTAATGCCAGCACTCGGGAGGCTGAGGCAGGAGGATCATTGCGAGTTCAAGATTAACCCGGGCTACAAGTGAGCTCAAGGCCACCCCAAACTGCATAGTGAGATCCCGTCTAAAAATGACAAAAAAAATTCCTTGATATAAACTTCACCAGTTTAAGGGCACATGGTTTAAAGTAATAAGTTACAAATCTTTCCCTGACATTGATAAGGGGAATAGCTGATGTGTATATTTGGAAAATGGTACAGATAGATCACATTTCTGTAAAAGCAAAAAAATTCGAACTTAAAACAAATAACACATATATGCATTTCTCTGTTATTGTGTATAGAAACTACATGCTGTTAAAATAAGGGGCGAGCAAGTAAGATGGAGGGGAATGACATTTTAAAATTCATATGACTTACGTTACTGACCTTTTTGTCAAATATTCCTTGTTTTCATTTTGGGTTTGCAGAGCAAATAGTTTCAAAGAATGACTTATTTAGAACAGTATTATGAATGAAATATTGTAGGTGTACATGAAAAGTTTTGAGAGAAATTAGAATTCATTCTGTCCTACACACAAAATTTCACAGCATTATCTGCTCAAAACAGGAACATTTAGAAATAACACAAATCTCAATAGAGTGTAAAGTTGAAATGATACTTTTAAAATAGTAGGGGAATGTGGCTGTGTGTACCCGCTCATGCGTTAAGTAGTGCACTTTGTGGAAACAACGGTGCATAAAAGGATCCTAGAAAATGGAGACTAAGGCTGCCTGTTGGGGTAAGAGTATCTTACAGACAAAGGAATATTCATTTGTGCTTGGAGCAGAGCTCACGTGTTTGTGCCCATTCCTGATGGCTCTACAACAGCCATTACATTTCCCTGTGGTTTATTTTATAGCATTTGTGGTGGGGAAACAAGGAAAGACCAACTTCTCTGCGAAAGGATCCAATAACCTATTATTCAACTTATACTATACACAGCAGGCCCCTCCCTCACCCGTGGAAACACGTTTCAGCACTCCCAGCAGACATCTGAAGTGACGTGTAGTACAAATCCCACTCATGCCACATTTTCCCCGCACATATACACATACCTGTAATAAGTGTAATCAGCAAATTAAGCCTAGTACAAGCTTAACAATAGCTAATAATAAAATACCCAGCCCCAGGTGCTTTTAGGGATAAGACAGAAGTATAAGGAGAGGGTCAGTGGTAGTTTGCCTCCTAGTACTGGCCTAGGTCATGCTCTTGCTTCTTTCAGTGGCTACTTGGCTTAAAGAAAATAGAGGATCTTTACATAGGACCATGGGCCAGGCACTTCTGGACAAGTACCTCCGAGATTAATATGAGAAGACAGGTTTGAAACATGTTACAAAACTAGGATTAATGTCAACAGCTAATAGCTGTACTGAAAAACCAACACAGGCTTTCGGTTTGCTTATATTGTGTGAGTCCATAATATGGAGCAGTAGGATAATTACTGCCTGCCTTAAGGGGAAGGCAGCAAGGAGATACTGTGGCCTGAAAACTCCCAGCACTGTCAAGTCACATTGGCTGTTGAGGACACCTTAATGGCAGTAGGCGGCTATAAAATAAAGGATGTGTGGTGGGGTTTTTATTTCACAAAGCTTCCCTCTAGCACATTTCAGGCTCTTTCGCCTTTCCTTGCTTCTGCATGCTGCTTCCTTTGTCTGGATCAAGTTCTCTCCCATCTCACTTGGAAAACTCCTCCCTCTTATTTAATATCAAACCCCAGTATCACTGCACAGGGGAAGGCTTCCGAAGCATCCCCTGCCTCCGGCCTGGATAGGTGGTGTGTCTGCCTTTTCATGGTAATTTTTGACTGCTCTTCTCATAGCGCTTGGCACAGACTGCTGTATTACTTACATACGGCTTATCTCTTCCTTATGGCCACACTTCAGTTGCACATTAAAATGTTCTGTGGAAAATTTAAAAGTCCTGCTGCAGTCCAGGTTGATAAAAGCAGGCTTTCTGTTGGTCAGACCCAGGGTTTAGTGTGCGTAGATGAGTTCAAGTTGATGTCAACATGTAGCCAACGTAAAGAAGCATTGCACAAAGTGGCAACACATTAGAGGGTGGTGAGTGGACCCACAGTATATTGACCCCATGCATAAGCTCATCTGATGGTCAAGTTGTGCTCAATTAATACATTTAAATAATTCAAAGTAGAGTATTTTAGTCTCTAAGCAACATTGATTAGTTGCAATTTATCTACAATACAAGCAGTTAAAGGGTAAAAAAAATACGAGTAACATATTGCTAAAGACCATTAAATCCACTGCTCGTCTCAAGTGAATCTCCTGCCTCTATCTCCTGAGTAGCTGGGACTGTGGACTTGTGCCTCAGCCAGGATTCGGGAGAAAGCCATGGTGTGTTTTTCATATATCATATTCTGAAGGCTCTCCTGAGAGTGTTTTGTATCATTTTAATGAAAATTTTCTAAGACAAAATGAACTTTGGTTTGGACAAATACTTTCGCAAAGTTATTGCACAGGAGATTTTTATGTGTAAGGCCAGGATGCAGTTTTTCTCAAAGTGTGGTTCACAGGCCAGCTGCACCCAAATAAAAATGTGTGCTTTCACCTTCCATTGCAAATGTACACTTACATTATCTGGTGGGAAAATTCTGGAATTTACCTGCAGTTTTCTCTTTTATTTTGAAAAAAATATTAATAATTCAGTTGTGCAACTCAGTAATTGCTGTTCTCAATATTTTTAGTATATTTACAAAGTTGTGCAGTTATCAATATTGTGCAATTCTAGAACATTCTTGGCAATACACAAATCTGTTCCCATTAGCAGGCACTGCTCATCTTTCCTACTCCCAGGAGTCAATGGAACAAGTAATCTATTTTTTGTCTCTGTGGATTTACCTATATTCTGGACATGTATATCAGTGGAGTGGTACAATATGTAGATTTTTAGTTTCTAAATTTTTTTCACTTAACATAGTATTTAATGCTCAGCTATGCCATAATAAAAATTAGAATTTCTTTTCTTTAACAGACTGTCTTGCTGTTTTGACCAAGCTGGGCCCAAATTGCTGGTCTCTAGTAAATCTCCTGCCTCTGCCTCCCGAGTAGTTGGGATTATAGACCTGTGCCACTGTGCCTGGTTTAAGAACTACAGTTCCTTTTTCACTGGGGGGTAGCTCTGCCACAAGGTTTTTATATTTTTATTTTTTATTTGTACATGTTTGTAGTTCATGTAGTATAATTGTCTTGGGCAGTGGCTAATGTAGCATGTTTCTTTCAGTTTTTCTAAAACCCCCTTCCCTTCTTCCCCTCCTTCTCCTCCACTTTCCCTACCCCCTTTCTCGCATTTGTGGATATTGTTTGTCTTTGCTCATGTCAGGGCATAGAGCGTTCACAGTAACTGGGGTTATTAGTTTTCTGCACATGCATCTTTACGCCTCTCATTTCCCCTTCCCCTCCTCCTCAACCCACGCCCTTGTTCCCTTGGACCGCTTCCCCACTGCAAGAGATCCGTGCCCCTATCCCTTTCTACTTATCTTTTTTCATTGTCTTTGTTTGTACTTTGCCTCACTCAAGTGAAAGATACCATATGGTATTTAAGCTTATGTATCTGATTTATTTCACCCAGCATTATATTTTCCAGGGGCAGCCATTTGCCTACAAACACCTCAAATGCGTCATTCTTTATAGCCATGTAGTATTCCATTATGTACAGATGCCACATTTTCTTCAGCTGATGGGTACACAGGTTGCTTCCAGGATTTAGCTGTTATGTATTATGCTGCTATAAACTTTGGTATGCAAGTATCACTGTAGCATGATGTCATTGGGGAAGACATCTAGGAGAGGGATACCTGGGTCACATGGAATTTCTAATCTCAGTGCTTTGAGAAATCTCCATACTGATTGATTTCTATAATGGTGATACTAGTTTTCATTCCCACTAATACGGGAATATTACTTTTTCACCACAGCCACATCAGAATTTGTTATTGTTTAACTTCCTATGATTGCCACTCTTTCTGGAGTAAGATGGAACCTTAGTGTTGTTTTAACTTGCATTTCTCTAATGGTCAGAGGTGTTGAACATTTTCTTCATAAATTTGTTGACCACTTGTATGTCTCCCTCTGTGAAGTGTCTGTTCATTTTTCTTGCCCATTTCTGGATCTTTCATTTTAGGTGGTTTAATTATTTTGAGTTCTTTGTATAGTCTAGATACTAGTCCTCTGTCTAAGGAATAGCTGGTAGAATTTTTTTTCCATTCTGTAGGCTGTCTCTTCATTCTGAAGACTGATGCTTTCGCTGTACAGAAGCTTTTTAGTTTGATACAATCCCATTTGTTGATTCTTGGTGCTATTTCTTGAGTGATAGAGGTTCTGTTTTGAAAATCTTTCCTTACACCCATGTATTCAAGTGTTTTAACTATCTTTATCTTCCAGAAGGCTATGTTTCTGCTTCTATTTTTGTTTTGATCCTTGACCCATGATGATTTTAATTTACTATGGGGAGAAAGATAAGGGTCCATTTTTATTCTTCTGCAAATAGATACCTAGTTTTCCCAACACCACTTGTCGAGTAGATTATCTTTCCTCCAACATGGCTTTCAGCCCCCTTATCAAAGATCAAATAGTTGAATATGTCTGGGGAGGTTTCTGTGTTCTCAGTTCTGTTCCATTGATCCATGTGTCTGTGTTTGTTCTAGTAGCAGGCCATTTTTATAACTAATGCATTGTAGCATATAGCTTGAGGTTGGGTATTGCTATGCTGCTTGTTTTGCTCTGATTGCCTAAAATTGCTCTTGCTATTCTGGGATGCTTCTGGCTCCACATATATTTTAGGATTGTTTTCTCTAGATCCACATTTTTATTGGGTCTGAATTAAATATGTGCAACAGTTTTTGGAAGTATGGCTATTTTGACAATATTTGTTCTGCCTATCCAGGAGCAGGGGACATCTTTTCATTTTCTGATGTCTTCTTAAATCTATTTCTTCACAGTATTGTAGTTCTCATTGTAGAGGTCTTTCACTTCCTTGGTTAGAGTGATTCCTAAGCATTTCATTTTTCTTAAAGCTACTATGAATTGCATTGTTTGCATAATTTCCTTGTCATCCTGTTCATTGTTTGGTGTACACAAATACTAATGATTTTTTTGTGTTGATCTTATACTCAGCTACTTTGCTAAAGTTGGTTATAAATTCTAAGTAGTATATTTTTTGGTGGAGTTCTTTGAGTCTTCTATCATGTCACCTGCAAATAATGATTATTTGAATTCTTTCTTTCCTATAAGTATCCTTTTCATTTCTTTCTCTTCTCTAATTGCTCTGGCTAATGTTTCAAATTGTATGTTGAATAGATGAGGTGATAGTGGACACCCTTGTCTTTTTCCTGATGTTAGGGGGGATGCTTTTAATTTTCCCCCACTTAGTATGATACTTGCTATTGACTTGTCATAAATAGCCTTCATCATAGTCAGTTATGATCCTTCTATACCAATTTTCTTCGGGTTTTTATCATGAAGGGGTGTTGGATTTTGTTGAAAGCCTTTTACATACATTGAACCATCCTTGCATCTCTGGAAAGAAACCTACTTGATCATGATGTATCATCTTTTTGATTAAGTGCTGCATTCTAAATGTTGTTTGTTGAGGACTTTTGCATCTATGTTCATTAAAGAGATTGGCCTATAGTACTCTCTTCCATTTGGATCTTTATCAGGTTTTGAGATCAGGTGATACTGGCTTTCACAAGTGAATTTGGGCACACTTTGTTCCTTTCAGTTTCTTTGAAGAGATTGAGAGGTACTGGTGACATAACATCCTTAAAGGTTTTGTAGAGTTCAGCAGTGAGTCCATCAAGTCTTGAGCTTTTAAAGTTCTTAGGTAGATTCTTTATCAATGTGTCAGTTGTATTACTTGTTATTGGATTGTTATCCATATTTATGTCCTCTTGGCTTAGTTTTGAATGTATGTATGTGTCTAGGAATTTGTCCATTTCTTTAAAATTTGTTAATTTGTTGGCGTATAATTTTTCATAGCAGTTATTATCTTCTGGATTTTGACAGTGTCTGTTGTGATTTCACCATTTTCATTTCTAATTGCATTGATGTAAATCTTTTCTCTCTTTTGTTTGGTGAATTTGGCTAAAGGCTTATCTATTTTATTTATTCTTTCAAAGAATCAGATTTTCCATTTATTGATTTTTTTTTTTTTTTTTTGCTTTTTTAGTCTCAACTTCATTGATTTCCACTCTCATCTTTGTAATTTCCCTCCTTAATTTTGATTTGGGACTGAGCCCTTTCCTACAATTTGTCTCCATCAGCTCTTGTTTTATGATTGTAGTGGCAGGTACTGGACCAAGGTCACTCACCAACTTTTTACTGTGGAAAGCCACTCAGGGTGCACCATCCCACATTTCCAACTGCTGCTAATTCTTCCAGGGGTCTCTGTTCCTTTTGGAATGTTCTTGCGGGGGGGTCTCTGAATGCTGATCTTTGGGTTGGGATCTTCAGAGCAGAGTTTAGACATGGTCATCTCATTGAGTTTGGTTAATCTATCTCTTATGTCTCTTTCCTTTTATTCCTCATCTCTGCTTCTTGGTGATGTTTTCTGAGTCTTTCCAACATGGTCCCTCTTCTACTCAGCCATGTTGGGTCTTCCAGATCATTCCTTCTCAGTGGATTTTTCTTCAGCTTCGCTCTGACTCCTCTAGTCAGTATGGTGAATGTCCTATTCCACACCTTTTCCTTGTCCAAGATCAGGTGTGTTGTCTGGCTGACATTTCTTCTGTCCTATGTAGAGGGGAAACAATGAGGAACCAGCTCCAAGTTGGTGGTGGCTGAGCCAAGGCATGGAATCCACAGTTGCAGAATTTGTCAGGGACCAGCCTGAGGGTCTGAGCATTCTTCTGCTGGAGCTATGACATGGCTATAATTCTTTTTTTATGGCTTGTGCCTGATCTTGCCTGGTTTGTGACTGATCTTGATTGCCAGATCAGTCCACTCATTGGATTGATCCTGATAGACTGGATACAGTCTAAGGGACAGAAAGAGGCTGTCTCTCTCTTTTTTTGCTTTTGCTATCTTCTGCTGCCTTGAAGGTTGCCCCTGTGCCATGTTCTACCCTGCCTTGGAGCCTGCTGAGGATGGACTGAAACTTCTACAAAGTGGGAGCTAAATAAACCTTTCTCCCTTTACCTTGGGATATCGGGTATTTTGTCTCAGAAAGGAGAATAATAACTAAGACATGGCCAAATTATGTGTTATTGTGTGGATATTCCTCTTTTTGTACAGGGATTGAAGCTGGGGGCAATCTACCACTGAGGTACACGTCCAGCCCTTTTTTATTTTAAGTCATGGACTTGAACTTGTGTTCCTGTTTTGTTTATCTACTCACAATTGATCAGCAGTCAAGGGTTAACAGTCTTTAGCAATTATAAATTATGCTATGAAATTTTTTGCATGAGTTTTTGTACAAATATGTTTCAGTTCTCTGGGGTATTGTGGTGGCTTGACAACCGGTGGTCAACTTGTAACGCCAAGTGGAACTGAACCATCATGGTGCAGGGTGTGGGAGGCCACTTGAGGATTGTTTCCAGTAGCGTAAGAGGCAGAACTGGAGAAGAAGAAGAGTAGCTGTTGGAAGGTGGAGGGAGCTGTTGGTTTTCCTGGAGGAACCTGTCGTGCTGGCTTTCCTGATGAACTCAGCTGTTCTTGTCGTAGGAGCTTGGGACCTTATTGTTGCTGAGGACGGCTGTGGTACTTTCAGGGGAGCTGTGGTTCTTACTTTGAGTATTGCTTCCTGGCTCCAGTGCAGATCCCTCAGCCTGCTAGCACAGATCCTTCATCCCGTTGGCACAGACTTTGTAGTTTCCACCACTAACCTTTGTGCCTTCCCGGCACAGATCCATGAAACAGGCCTCCATGAGACATTGCTGTGGGCTCTAGGCCTCCGGTTGGACTAGTGGAGGGCATTGTTATGGGCTCTCGGTCTTCAGCTGGACTTATGCAGGACACTGGCATGGGATGCAGGCCCTCAGCTTGATTCTTTGGGTCTTTAGTGTATGGACAGATTTCCTGTACTCTTTTTGTATATGACTCTTGGGGTGACTATCATAAAATAATTCTGTAAATTGTATCCTGTATTGTTTGGCTTGTGAACCATGACTACAACAGGTATATACCTAGAATTGGAAATTATAGACCATATTGTAACTCTTCTACCTATATTTTAAATAATTCTTCAGATGATTCTAAGACTCATTAAAGTTGAGAACCAGTTTTCTAGGGTGTCACTATATCATCCAAGGCACTACACCAGCAATTAAACTGTTAACAGGTGTGACATTGTAGTGGATAATAGTGAAAAAATTAAGATCACCCTTATATCAAATCCTGATTCATAAATAAGAAAGTTAACTAATAAGTTAGCAGTATGAATAACTAATAGTGTCACATTACTACCTTATATGAAAAATTGAAATACAGATGTAAGATGTTTAAAACAAGTAGCTTAGAGTAAATTGACCACTTAGGCTCTGATAGCTTTCCAGACTATAGTTGAATTTGACTTCTCTTTTGCCTGAGAGCCAGGGTTTTACTTGGTTAGGCTAGCCATACAGATTATAATTTGGAGTTGATAGGTGTGATGGAAATTTAACAATCTTTTTCCTGCCAACCACTTTCCCTAAGCATAAGAATTTCCCCTCCTTATGAATCTGCACTTTCTCAAAGCTGAAGTCAGAATTTCTCTTGCCGCCCCCTTGCTTCCTCAGTGCAGGCTTGAGATGCCTGCCTGGAGCCTCTCCATCAGTTAGAACAGTCATGCCACAATGTAGGTTGAAATAGCTTCTTTGTGCATTCTGCTCCCAGGAGAAGCACCCTGTTTGGAAGCAGAGGATCTAATGAGAGCTTCCAGGACCCAAATCAGAAGGACCCATTGGAACCAGATGGGAGAGGAGGACTCCCCTGAAAAGTTCTGTGCTGTGATTTAACCCACATTTTGAGGCACAATTTCTAGGTCTGATCCTCTCCCATTATGGAGAGTCTGGCAGGTACTCATGACATTCAGTTAATACCTGTTCTGCTTTCACTGTTAGAATCTATTCTTGTTAAAGAAGAACATGACTAATATCATAGGACTCTACCTCAGGAGCGCACTGATGCTAATCTTTAAGTAAAATCTTGTCCCAAATTTGTTAATTAGCTTTTAAGGCAGTGGCAAACTCCTGCTTCTACTGCAGAAAAGTTTCCCTTTTCACAGCTTAATCTGGCAAATTCTCTCTGTGACTTCTGGGCTAAAAATTTAAAAGTTTCACTAATTCAATTTGAAACACTTGTGATATTTCACACTAACAGTAAAATATCCACATAGCAGTGTGTTGATCTCTGAGTTACTCTCCAAAACACTAACTCTGAATCATGATTTCATTGCCAAGCACAAGTTATAAATCTACATGATGCTATTTCTTAGCTCCCTCCTCCAACACTTTTCTCAAATGCAAACGCCTTTATCACAACAGCTTTAAAATACATTGTCTAATAGCTTTATCTAAGTATCAAAGATGTGTAAAAGATTTGAGGGACAAGATACAGATCTGTGACTTTTTGTGCTTTGTATATATTGTGTGTTTAATAATATCTGATCAAGAATATTAATTTTGACAAATTCTATTTCTTATACTATCCTGTTAAAAAAAAAAAACCTCCTTAGATTACAGTGGCCAATCTAAGAACTCCTGAGAGGAGCTCATTTCTTCGAGGTAAATTCCATGCAAAGACCTGTTAATTCACAGATATCGTGCTCAACCTGATTCACTCCCACACCCCACTGCCAAGTGGGCCACCGCACAAAACTAGTAAGACATGGGTTTTGAGTCTCTTTGATTACTCCCTTCTATACAAAATCCAGCAAGAAAGGGTGGTAGGCAGAGTTTCACTTGATGTTCCCATGTTTCACCTTCATTTACCACAGATTTAGTTTACTCTGATATGTAGGAATCCAAAGAAAGAGGTATAAATATCAGTTGATCCTTTCCAAAGTCTGTTAAAGTTGAGGTATACAATAGCTCTTGAAGCACATAATGTGTGCATGCACTATATATATATATATATATATATATATATATCTGAGAATACACCCAGGGACCTACACTTTTAGATTGAGACATGGAACCTGAAGTCTTACTACTGAACATTTTTTAAAGGCTACACATGTTCACTGCTAAAAGAGGGTGCTGTTGCCATAACAATTATTTATGAGGACTACAACGAATTTTATTTTGAGGCTAAAAATCTCCCCAGAACATATGGTCTTGAAAATAAAAAATTAAACAAACCAAAACCTGTCCATGAAAAATAGGAATTAAAGTATCTTAAGAAAAAAAAAAACTCATATTGTAGAAGATTCTGAAAGCAACCATTTATCATCAATAATGTTTAAGAGTGTGCAGGTACATGGATGGGAGAGTAAGCCTTGGAAGCTGAAAAGCACCATAGTTTCACTGGTATGGGTTCCTGAAGGAGTCTGATCTGAGACTGACGTGCAAGGGATCAGTCTGTGAGAATGTTATTGTGAAGTTTAAATTCTTGTCCTGGAACCCTGCAAAGTAAACTCTCCAAGTAACTGAGTTTTGGAAAAGTCATAGAACTTTCCTCTAATATTTTACTGATTGTCTATCCAACTGAGTTTTTAACTAGCTCAATGCACTAAAGATAAACGCATTTATGAGCACTTAACATGTCAGTTCTTCAAGCTGAACGCAAACTTCAATCTTATGTTTTTGTCCAGAGAAAAAATTTCATCCACAAATTAACCGAGCACTGTCGCCTTTTAATGGTTACTGTGGTGGAGCTCTCTAATTGCTCTGGCTACCTCCTGAGTTGCGTCTCTGGGGATGGGTGTGTTGCATGCAGGAGAGCGCGTTGAGGGGGACTCGTTCCCAGGAGCTCCAGCTGGACACAACTTGTTTTTAATGCTTAATGTAAACATCTAGCTGTATTCTCATTAGCAGTTCCACAAAGCAGAAAAATACCTCCTGTTCTCCTTTCTGCTTATTCCCTCGGCTGAACTTCCAGTCTGACTGTTCGCATTGTTCCCGCTCCCACGCCCACCCTCATGTGCTCTGCATTCTCCCCACCCCGCAGCAGCCTGGTTGATCCTGCAAGCCTCCTCCTGCTCCTCTGCTTAATCCTCCCTATTAACCAGTTCTTCCACAAGGACAGACAACAGCAATTTACAGCCGCTGCTCCTTGCACACACCCATGAAGCCCAGAAGATGAGAGACTAGCTTGTTAGAATCAGCAAAAATAGTTGAAGAATGAACAATAAATAACCTTTTCTTTCTGTTTTGCATTCCTTTGCCTCTTCCTGGAATTTTGTAACTTACTTGCACCCTTTCCATGAGAAGCCCAAGTCTTCCTTAGTTCCCAAAACACAATATTGCCATAAGATTTTAGAATTATTAGTTTAGATTTTTGTTAGTTTTAAGATGACTCATATCTAAACCATTTGTCGACTCTGACCTGGTTATCCTCCTTTGAAAACTCACACTTGTTTGAACAAGTCTGTCTAAGTCGTTTATTTATAGGCTGCTGATATTTGTCACAGATTCCTAGGCTATGGTAATCTCTTTTCATTTTTAAAGACTCAAGAGAGCTCTTCCAGACCCCTTTCTATCCCTGCAGTCTCCTAGCTGGGGTGATGTCAGCCACCTAGAAATGGCATGTAAAGGGAAGAGATTGGGGGAAAAACGATTTTCATGCACAATGTTATAAATGATAAGCATCTGCATGTAAGCAGTTACTTCAATTAACATTTAAAATTAGAAGCAACCTCCCTTTTTATTTGGCAAAAGAGAGAGATTAACATCTTCTATGATTTCTAGGAAACACATATTAAACTTTGCTTGTTTAAGAAGTAAATTCTCAACTGTTTTGAAGTTCCTTACTCAGTTTTATCACAGGGGCTTCCATTTTAGAATTCCTGGCTAGGAATTTGAGAAGACTAAAGAAAGGGAAGACTACAACAGCAAAAGGACAAAAGAATAAGCTGGGGACAGTTTAAGTCCCACGTTGAGTAGGAAAAGCAGAATCAAGATGACCCTGCGGGAGGCTGTGTGCCCCCCACCTGCCTCCACTGTATCAGGCTGTTGTGATACAAGGCGCGAACATCTCCAAAATACATCCCCAATGGTGGATGCCAAAGAAACTTTCACAAAGCCAGCAGCAACCAGTTAGCAGCAGGCACAGGGAATATGCATCATAAACATTCCCAGTAGGGACATTTGTTCATGAGGTGAAGCAAGAACTGGAGAGAAACAGGTAGGATGGCATTCTCCAGAAGGCGATGAAGGCAAAGGTTAGGGAGGCAAAGCTGGAAGGGTAGGAGCGCAGTCAGAATGGCCTGAAAGAAAATCACACTCGCTCTTTCCCTGCCACAAAATTCAGCAATAGGTTCCCATTCCCCACGGTGCTGATAGCTGCCTACCGCAATCATGGTCCCACGGCAGGGAAGGTGAGCAGGAATCCCAGAAGCGGTTCCTTTATGCCGCCTTTGGCAGACACAGACCTGTCTCCTACAAGATCCCCTCATGCACAGAAAGAATGAGTAATTGTTTGCACTCATTAGGAATATGCATTTACTTTGAAAATATTAAGGTAATTAAGAGCTCAACTCCATAAGTAGAATCTGGACCTGAAAAATATGTGCATTTGAACTGATAGATAAATGATAAATGTCAAAGTGTATATTGCAAATGATGATTAGGCAAGGCACAACTGCAACAAGGACAAGTGTAATAATTGCTTTTTTGTTTAGTACATGAGAACTGAACTCACAACCTTGGGTTTGCCAGGCAGGCACTGTGACAGTGAGCTATATCCCCGGCCCCAATCTTAACAATTGTTAACATTAATAAAGTGTGGCTAAGTGCCAGGAATTATTATGTCTTTTCCTGTTCTGTCTCATTTAATCTTTACAGTAAATCTTCTGAAGTAGGTCTTGTGAATATTCCCTTTAACAGAAATCCACCATGCTGGACATGCAGAGTGCACTCCCTCACAGAGAATCCTGTGATGCTTCCTACTCAACAAACCACGTTTACTGGGTTTTTTTGTTTAATCTACTTTTAGCACATATTCTTATAAACTTTATACTTATGTTACAGGTACTGATCTGATCTCAGAGTTTTCTAAGCCTTTACTCATTCAATCATCATGACAATGATGTGAATTATGCATATTTAAGATCCCCATTTGGTAGTTGTGAAAATTAAGGCTCCAAGAGCTGGTGAAATGTACTCAAAGACACACAGCCAGTAGATGGTAGAGTTGAGATCTAAACCCCAACAGTCTGCTGTGAACATTGAAAAGGGAAAATATTTTATATACATGGTTGATGCTCAAGCATTTTGCAAATACTCGTATTTAGTTAACACACTCAGTTTACTGGAGCAGGGAGAGAAGCGTGTGGAGTGCAGGGCCGTGTGAGGGAGCAGTCAATTTCATGGCTAATTCCTAAAGTTAACAGCTCAGGGTTTAATCACTCCCATATTTTTTCATGTTTAACAACAAAATAAACCACAAAAATACTACATTTCTACTCAATTGTTTAAGACTACATTTCTGTTTAAACTGTCTATCTAAAATGTTAACTAAATATTTTAAGCATGTTTTCTAAGTGTTCTCATAAACTTTTAGAGAAACTCCTTATGTTTCAAATAAGAGATTCTGACCTGAAGACATTAAATTCTTCATGAAGAGGAACTGCAACTACTCCAACCAGACACCACCACCATACAAGGATGGGGAATTAGCTTGTGCTGAGAGAGCTTTGAGCATCTGAAAAACCTGTGGTCAGCAGGCCTGTTTCTGGTGATAAAAGACCTGAACATGCCCTACATGTAGAGGCAAAGAAGTCTGTGCTTTGAGAAGGAAAAGGAGAGGAAGTCTGCTCATCTCCAACAGCAAAGATCAAGTGCTAGGGTGGCGGGGGCTCCTAAGCTAGCAGGAACCGAGACCGGCATCATAAGCTGCATGTAGGAAGACAGGGTGCACTGCCATACAGCAAGCAAAGCTCCCCAAATTCTCTGTTACATCTTAACACAGAACAAAATAAGCCACAGATCTTTGAGTGGGCCTATGGGGAGTGGGTAGAATGCCTGCAGAGGTGAGTGGAACAGACTTCTGTGTTAGTAGTGACACACGGGGTCTGTGTCAGATTTTAGATTTGCTTTTAATTTCCTTTTTTTAAAGTGAGTATGACATTGTAGTTCCTAGTATATAATGGAGCAAGAAATGGAAGCATATTGTACATTTCCACAACTTTTGATGGCCTGGTATGTATTGCATAAATTTTACTTGGTTTTAATAATAATAATAATAATAATAATAATAATAAATAATAACAACAATAATAATAAACTTCTGTTTTTGCCCCGGAGTCAAGCTATGAAGACCAATAGATCTAAGATCAGATAAATGATTTGAACAATTGTATGGAGGAATCTGGTAGCTTGTTATCAAAATCCACGCTCTCCTGCACTTCCTGGTGCACAGCTAGACTGTCTTCTCCCCAGCATTTCTTGCCATTAACGTGGCCACAGGTCTGAGTTATATCCAACATGAGCAGAGGTAAACTGCATCCCTTCCAGGTACGGACTGTTAGAAACTCCGAAGTACACGCCCCAATGATCTCTTCCCTCTGGCCTATTGGAATAGAAATGATCCCCAAAGTGACCATAGATCCTACATGCTGAAGATGCCGAGGCTCCTTCAGTCTGTATCACTGAATGACACTGGGTAACAGTCAGACCACAGACAAGAACACCCATACTACACTGTTACTTGAACGAGCAAAAAATAAACTTCCATTGTGTTCAGCCAGTGAGATTCTGGGATTATCCTAGCAGTATCCTAAATAACAAAACGAACTGACTGCTCTTCCCCTACAGTCACCGCCTATTCCCGTCTTTTGTAAAGAATGTCTTTGAAATGGTGGAACGGATATAAGCTGCCTGAATTGAAAATCTAGTGTACAACTCACATTTAGGCTCCTTATCGTTATGTTTTGTTTGCTACACAGGGATTCTATTTTAATTCACTTAGTTGCCAACATTTATAAATGAGGAGAATTCACACTGAGATTTTTTCATCTTCTGAAAAATCAGACAATCTGCCACTTTTTGATGTGAGTCAACATCTCCCAGGCAAGCCACACCAGTTCTGGCCACTTGCCCTTGCCCACGTGAGTCACTTGGTGGTTGACTACAGTTAAACTTGCCTGCTCGATTTCCATAAATAGGTGGATACTTAAAATTATGCAGGGCCTGGGATGTAGCTCAGTGACATAAGTGCTTGCCTGGCAAGCCTGAGGTCATGAGTTTGATTCCCGGTACCAAAAAAAAAAAATTATGCAGTGCCAGGTGGATGATAATTACGATTAGGCAGATTAACTGTTTTTATATTACACCCTTGGTCTTTTCTGTTGGAAATTACAGAAAGAGTGATCTAAAACCCCTTTCTATATTTGCTGCCCTAGCACCATTGGTGCCCCCTTATATTCCTCTCAGCATTTTCTATATTGAATCTAACATAAAATCTCACTTTAGAATTAATTCACTAAAAAATAAATGGTAATATCCTCTCATCCCCAAAACAAGAAAAATTAGTTATCAAATCATTTTCCCTGTTTTAACATTAGCTGTTAGAAAGTTCAGAGCTATATTTCTAACTATAGTGTATGAGAATTTATGAGCTACACATACATATTCTATCTTTTGCTTGCTATTGCTATTTTGTTTTGATACATGGTCTCTATTATTTGTGAACTTTTTAAGAATGCAACTATTTCATACATGCATTTGCTATGAGCCATCCCAAATTCTTTTTTGAAATTAAAGTATAAGAAAATAAATATGGTTAAATTAAATATTATGGTTACTATTAACATCATAGTTAATATTTAATAACAGTATAAATTTATCAAGAGAACAGCTACAGTTTAACATTCATAATGTAGTAAGATGTAGCCAATTGAAATCTAAATTGTTATTTGATTTTGTTTCTTCCCTTTTGAAAATAGGATAAATTATTATAAGTAATTTGTTAGTATCTGTTCTAGATAATTTTCTATAAACATGAGAGAAATGTGTGATTACTTGTTATTGTTTGTTTGATTTTAAAAATTAACATTAAATGGAGCCAGGTGTGGTGGCACATAGTTGTAATCCAGCATTTGGGAGCTATGGAAGGAGGATTTCTGTGAGTTTGGGGCCAGTCTGGGCTACATAGTGAGTTCAAGGCTAGCCAGAACTGTAAGACAGACTGTATCTCAAAAAACCTAAGCAAAACAAAGCAAAAATAACATTACATGTCAGCTATGACATTTATACATTCTCTTATTTACTCCTCCACTTAACAAGTATCTGCTAACAGAGTAGGAAAAAGACCAAGAGAGAACTTCCTATTATCTGTGCTACAGGGAGAGACAGGGTTAGCCTGAGGGCTCAGGGGGTGTGTGTCACCTTGGGGAGACGAGTACCAGGAGGAAATGGGTAACAGACTCTGAAAGCTGGGCAGTGTGTTAGGCAGCAGGAAAGGCCCCATCTGAACCTAGGACTCTGCTTAGTGAGTCCCAGGGGCTCGCATCAGGGCCACTTCTCTGTGCCAATGGACAGTGGAGGGCAGAGGGCAGGGGGTGTCCAGAGACAGTCCTGTGGGCTCGAAGACACTAACGGGACTGTACCCATGGCCCGTGGAGTATCTCTGGGGGAGCCGCACAGGCCACATGGACTTAGCTTCCTTCTGTTACGAGGCATTGATTTAGTTTAGTACTACACATTTCAGGAGTTTCAGTGTAGCTTGGAAAGGTAAATACGTTAAACCAGGGGCACAAAGTAAGAGGTTGAAAGAGGGAAAGGGAACTTAGGGGTAGGGAAACCGGACGGGGCAAGCAAGAAGACTGGTTCACATACGCGCCCAGACGTAACCACTGGGCGGGGGGAAGGAGCCAAGCTGGCTCCAGCCTTTGTGCCTGTCAGGATCACATCAAAGGGCCAGGGATGTAGCTCAGCAACACAGCACCTGCCTGGCAAGCGTGAGGTCCTGAGTTCAATTCCTACACCTAAAATTTTTTTTTAAAAAATCACACGGATAAAAACAAAAATGGTGACCAAGGAATAAATTCAAGTCCAGTGCTCTAATGAAGGATGAAGACAAAGAAATGAACAATTACCTGAAAAAATTATTTCTGTGAAAGGCTTATAAAAGAAAGGAGCCATGAAAATATTGATAAATTAACTTCCTACTGTACCCTATGAAACAAACTGGCAGCTAATGTGATCTAATCTGTAAAATTGTATTCTGACCCCAAGAAAATTCTGCAACAGATACATAAAAAGATAAAACTTCATTTTAGAAGAAACTGTCAATTTGATAATAGAGCTATTGAACACATCATGAGTCAGGCAACTGGTAACTGCTTCGCCATATTGCCTTACTGCACAATTCCCAGGTACCTCAGCAGGAGGTACGTTGCCAGCTTCTTCCCACAGCCAAGAGCATTAGAAGTCAAAGCCCTTTGGAAGTTCATGCAGCTGGGGCAGCAGGGCTGAGGGTCAACCCCAGGGCTGATGCCCCATATCTCCTGGACTTATCCCACACACCAGCTTGGACAATTTAGTGTCATCCAGCTATGTTCATCAATAGCCATTGAGGAGTTTTTCATTTAGATTAAATACGTGACTCTAAAAAACTGACCCGCAGGAAGAGAATTTCCCCATTTCTCATTGGTTCCAGGTAGAATTCTGAAAACTTCTAGTGTCAGTCTCCCAAGTTGATTAATTCTGCCACAGGATCTGAAGAATGCATAAAGTTCAAAGATCAAAAAACTTAATGTTCTGACCACCATATGTGCATCGGCACATATATGCATCAAAAATTCTGAATTGGAAGTGAAATAAAGCTTAGAAACAGGGGCCCTAAGGTCAGAATAGCTGTGTGAGGGTTTTTGTGACACGACAATGCTGGCTATTTGATGTGGGCAGGGATCCCAGTGTCTCTGGCTCTCTCCTCAGCTGATGGAAGAAGAGTAATACTTACCTCACCACATTGTTGTGAAAAATAAATGACATAATGTGGGTGGGAGCATTGGAAAAGTGCACATGGGTAGGTGACTCTAAGGTGTTAATTACTTTCACTTTATGGGAGAATTAGTCATGACAAGCTTCAGGAATGAAGTGATACTTCCAAAGCACATAGAAGTGTGGGATGTAGAGAGGAAAGGGAGGGAGGTCATGTTGGTTTTGGTTTGTCAGCTGGACAGACAAGTATCTTTTGCTGAGATATACTGAGATTCTAAGGCTGTGTAAGTAGGCATAGAGCTGTTTCCCAGGGACAGTGCAGGAACTGAGGCCATAGGCCAGCCCTATCAGCAGGAGCTGGTCAGGGATAATGTGCTGGTCAGCATGGAGGGCCCAGGCTGCAAGGAGGAGGGCCTTTACTGGGCAGTGCCATGCTGCTCAGAATCGCCTAGAAGACTTTTAAAAACACACATTGGTAGATCCCATCCCCAGAGTTTTTGATTCAGAACATATGGAATGGGAACTTCAAAACCTGCATTTCAAACAAGTCTCAGGTGATGTTACTGCCTCTGGTCCAGGTGCCACACACTGGAAAACACTGAGACAATGTAAGAATTATGGCTTCTCAGGTATAAACAATCGAATCTGACTCTGACCAATTTAAAGAAAAAGGGATTTGGGGGGATAGTTATTGGTGGCTCCTAAAAGGTCTGAGAACCTCATTCAGAAATACATCTAGAGCAGTTCTGGTCCAGAGAGCATAAACTCCTTTGCCAGCGTCTGGACATCACTGGCAGAGTATATCTCTTTCTGTTATCAGTGTGTAACTGTCATTCTTCTCTTACTCACCTGAACTGACATGCAGATTCCCCGGAGAAAGAGTCCAGTTGGCTTAGGGCATAAGCTTACTCTCCAGCTACTAGCTCATAGGTTACTCTGAATTACAAGCTCTCCAAGAGAACACACAGGGGGAGAGACACAGGTAGAAAGCAAAGCTGGTTTTTATTGCCAAAGATATGTTAATGGATGGTGGGCAGCAAGGTAGAACAAAATCCTAGAAAACCACCTGTCTTGGTTACTTTTTTCTCGTTGCTGAGACAAAATACCCAACACCCAAAATGAAAGCAGGAAAGGTTTATTTAGCTTACAGTTTGTGGAGGTTTCAGTCCATACTTGGCTGACTCAGGCAGAGTGGCACATGGCAGAGGGCAAACTGTTCATGGCAGCACAGCACGGCAAAAACAACCAGCAAAAGGGAGGAATGGAGGCAAGCAGCCTCTCTCCTGCCCTTACATTGTAAACAGGCTACCCCCACCCAGGGGGCGTGTAGCTCTCACATAAACTCCACGTCCTCCTCCTCTACAGGCTCAGGTCGTAACACAAAGCAAGCACCTGGCTTCCTGCTGAGTCAGCCAAACTTCTAGACTCCCCACGTTGACACAGTATATCAACCATAACACCACCCATGTAGGAAATGATCAATACATAAAAGGTGTGGAGTCTTAGAGCAAGGAAAATCTATACATGCTATTAACGGGAGCCCTCACAGATATTTAATTTAGAAAGTAAAATGGCAGTTTTTCCCTCTTCAAATGAAGGAAAAATTTAAACCAACTCTTTGGGAAAGTTCTCATGGGTGCCATAATGGTACAGCCTGGAATTTATGATTTCAAAGAAAAATTTATCTGTCCTGTGGACTGGAGCATGCTGTAGGATTCATATGCTTTCATTTGGATATTAACTTTTTAGATTATGAAATATTTCAAATATACAGGACAGCATAGAAACAATCACACTTGAATGTCTTTGGCCCAGTTACCCAGATTTTCATTTTTAAATAATCCCATTCAATGTTATAGAACTTTAACTCTGGACAGGTCTTGAGGGTAGCTAAGCACAAGAGTTGGCATGGCCGTTAGGGTGGACGTGGTGGTGGTGGGAGTAGGGGAACCCAGAACACTTCTGGACTATTACACATAATCAGATTATTCGTGATAGAGTACAAGTACAGACAGAACACTTAGACCGCCACATACTAAAAGTAGGCAAGAAATGGGCATAACTATTTCAAAATATCAATTTTAAAGGAATTCTCCCTTGAGATAACCATCCCCTGCTCCAATTACCTTCACATGAACAATTATCTTCAAGTGATTGTAAACATTTTCTTCAAAACTCTGTCTTTTCTTTGCAGACCTCTACAGGTCCTGGTGATCATGTGGGAGGGACTGACACAAACGCCCAGGCAGCTCAGCCATGCGGGTGGCTCAGTCAGGGCGCGCCCCTGTGTGCCCAGAGGAGCTACTCCTTACATTTTGTTTTTAAGCATAGACAATTGTGGAGGTGTGATATCAATCACCATGGCTGGGAAACACAAGCAGACAGTCATAACTGGGAGATGGAAATAGAGGGGCTGCACTTGAGTTTGTGTTTGCTGAACCTGGTACGTCAGCAAGAAACCCAGGTCATCTTTTCCTAGGGGAACTAAACTTGCGCTGGCAGCACTGGACAGGAAAAAGCTGTCTTTGGATCTCTTTGGTAGAATTCATCCAGATCTTCCTTCACATGTAAATTAGAAAGTTGGACTCAGGCATTAGATGCCAGTGGTCTCTTGACTGGACAGTGTGTCATTGTGTGGGACTGTCTTACACATTCAGGCGCACCAGCTGCTCTACCCACTAACTATCCAAGCCCCTCAGTCATTGGAGAATTCGCTGTAATGTCTGAGCACCCTCAGGGAGATCGTATGTTCTCGGACCAGTTGATAACCACTTAGGGCTCTAGTATTCTCTGTTGGTACTCTGAAGTCTTTTTCCTGGAAAATAGGGGGCTCTCCATCAGGGTTACCTCCCAGCAACAGCTTCTGATGGTCTGAGGAGGTTGCTCATGTACAAGGCCCTGCTGCAGAGCCAAAGGTCCCCTGGCCATGCACAGGATTTAAGGACTGCTCCTACCACCCTCCTGCCTTCCTCGCCATCATGGGGTTGAATTCAGCATAGCTCTTCAGTCCTCACTATGAAAAAGCGGGCCAAGGAGCACATTGAAGGGAAGAGGGGAAGTGCTGTGATCTCTTACCTGATACTCTGTTTCCATGGGGCTTTGAGTTGAAAGAGGAGATTCAAGTCTTATGTCCCTTCTGAACATTGTCCTATATGATAACTGGCCTCTTTCCTTACAAGTTTGTTATTGATCCTTAGAGAATATGGCACAATCTTGGGGGTAGGACAAGTAAATATAATCTTGTTGTGTTTCAATCAGGCCTAGATTCCCCAACCAGAACTCTATGTAAATCCTACTACGGTTGTAAGGTGATTACATTAAACAATATTTCTTCTGATAAAAGTAAAAAAAAAAAAAAAAAAAGACACTCGGAGCACATTTAGGAAGTGCAAGCTTGGTCTACTGCAACATGCCAGCAGTCTCCCAAGCTTTGTTTTCAGACACGATTCATCATCAATTTCCTTTGGAAATTGGCTTCTGCATGGACAGTTCCTCCAGGAAATAAATGCATGTGACAGAATTTTGTTTCCAGCACTCTTCTCCTTTTTTCCAGAGTAGATTACCTATGGAGTGTTTTCTCCAGAGACAGTTTTAAAAAATGTTCTTTCAAGTACTTAGGAGCTGACAAAAACCACAAGATTGTCTCAGTAGATGCGGAAAAAGCTTTTGATAAAGTCCAACATGCATTCATGTTAAAATCCCTAGAGAAAATAGGAATAGATGGCCTTTACCTCAAGCTGATCAAAGCCATCTATGACAAACCAACAGCCAACATCATACTAAATGTACAAAAATGGAAAGCTTTCACTTTAAAGTCAGGAACAAGACAAGGATGTCCACTGTCACCACTCCTATTCAATATGGTTCTGGAAGCATTAGCAGCGCAATTAGAAAAAAGAGAGAAATAAAAGGAATAAAGGTAAAAAAGGAAGAAGTAAAACTATCACTGTTTGCAGATGACATGATACTTTACAAGGAAGACCCCGAAAAACTCCACAAGAAGACTCCTTGAATTAATTGCCAAATTCAGCAGTGTAGCTGGATACAAAGTCAACACCCAAAAATCAATAGCATTCCTATACACAAATAACAAACAGACTGAGAGAGAAATTAAGGAAACCGTACCTTTTACAATAGCATCCAAGAAACTGAAATATTTAGGAATCAGTCTAACAAAAGAAAAGATCTATTCAATGAAAACTATAGTACTCTGAAAAGAGAGATTGAAGAGGATTTCAATAAATGCAAAAACATTCCCTGCTCATGGATAGGAAGAACTAACATTGTGAAAATGGCCATACTACCAAAATTGTTGTACAGATTCAATGCAATTCCCATTAAACTACCATTAGTGTACCTCACAGATCTAGAGAAAGCATTCCTGAAATTCATCTGGAACCAGAAGAGACCCGGAATAGCAAAAGCAATCCTGGGCAACAAGGATAAGTCAGGTGGAATCACAATCCCTGACCTGAAATTATACTACAAAGCTACTGTAATAAAATCAACCTGGTACTAGCTAAAAACAGACCTGAGGGTCAATGGAACAGACTGGAAGACAAAGACACAACCACAAACACACTCAGCCACCTAATCTTTGACAAAGGGGCCAAACAAGCTCACTGGAAGAAAGACAGCCTCTTCAATAAATGGTGCTGGAAAAATTGGCTTGCCTCTTGCCAAAGACTGAAAATAGACACAAGTCTGTCACCATGCACCAAACTCAAGTCAAAATGGGTCACAGATCTCAATATTAAAACAGAACCACTAAATCTATTGGAAGAGAAAGTAAGTAAAAGTCTTGAAGACATAGGAGTAGGCAGAGAGTTCATGAACAAAAATCAAATTGCAAGGGAAACACCCCAAAGAATCAACAGCTGGGACCTCATCTTACTGAAAAGTTTTTGCACATCTACAGAAATCACCAGCAGAGTAAAAAGAAAACCCACAATTGGGAAAAAATCCTAGCTGATGTCCCTCAGACAAAGGTCTTCTATCTAGAACATACAAAGAATTAAAAAACACGAAGCTTTCCCAATTTAAAGACCCAGTCCTAAAATGGGCATCTGAGATGAATACACACTTCTCAGATAAAGAAATACAAATGGCAAATAAATATATGAGAAAATGTTCAACATCTTTAGTCATTCGAGGAATGCAAATTAAAACAACATTGAGATTTCATCTCACCCCAGTAAGAATTGCCAGCATTAAGAAATCAACCAATAACAAATACTCACAAGGCTGTGGAGAAATAGGAACTCTTCTCCATTGCTGGTGGGAATGCAGACTGGTGAAATCACTGTGTAGATCGGTTTGGAGATTCCTCAGCAAACTAGGTCTAGAGATCCCATTCAACCCAGCTATTCCCCTTCTGGGTATTTTCCCAGAAGATCTGAAAACATCATATCACCGTGATATATGTGCACCCATGTTTATAGCAGTGCAATTTGCAATAGCTAAATTGTGGAAGCAACCCAAGTGTCCATCCACTGAGGACTGGATAAAAAAACTTGACAAAGACTTGGGTCTATTTTCAGTCTTCAGCAAGTGGCATTTTAAATAATATTACTCAGCTATAAAGAAAGACAAACTTGAGGCTTTTATAGGCAAATGCTCACAATTAGAGACCATACTCATAAGTGAAATAAATCAGATGTGCATGTGCAAGCAATGTATCGTACCACTAGTGTAAGAACCTGAAAGTGGGAATGTAAATTAGGAGGTATGACAGGAAACTGCTCAAAAGTAAAGAGCAAATGGGATGAGGGGAAGGAGAAAGGAAGAAAGCAATAATAATGTGTGTATGTATGTATATACAGGAACGTTAACATGGTTGTGCTACTGACTTCTGTTCCTTTTTTATAAGGAACAGTTAATGATTAGTTGTTCGATCAATCTTGCATGTCTGTATGTGTTTTCCTGAGCATACAGTTTGAAGTTATCAATGTGGAATACAACAACCATTGTTAATTCCCTGTCACCTTGTCTGTAGTTCAGTTTTCATTGTACTGTTCTTGTGCTGCTTTGTAAGTGGCCGTCTGTTTGTTAATATGTTTTTGTTCTTTTATTTTTAAAATTAAAAAACCAAATGCTTAGGAGCTGTAATGAGGAGATGGTTAGGGCAGAAAAAACCTTGGTGGTAGTTTGGAGGATTATTTATTAGCATGGAGGTGAGAGAGAAGCTTTATGGACAGATGGGTCACTAACAATGAATAAAAAGAAAAAAGGAGGCTGCAGAATGAACCGTCACAAACTCCACTGGACACTGAAACGGCATGTGGAGAAGATAATTTAGAAGCAGCAAGTTGTGATAGGAAAATCACGGGTTTCAGAGTGTGCCGAGCGATGCGATATTTTTAAGATTCAGTTTTCTTGAAAGAGCAAATAAGGACCAAAATGTATGACAGATATTGTGAAATGGGACCAAATTGTTCAAAAGGAAAGAAGAACTAGGAAGGGGGTGGGGGAAAGGCCAGAAGGGAGAAGAGAAATGATTTTAAAAGGGTACAGTGGAAACAAAACTTTGTAAATAGGGAGAGGGGGAGGGGTAGCAGGCGGGAGAGGGGAGTGGGAACAGGAGGAATTAAGATATATCAGGTACAGGTCCAAATGCCCTACGATGAGTATGATCATTATGTATATCTAAATGTACCAGTAAACTTAATTTTTAAAATATTCAGTTTTCTTATAAAAAATAATGCCTAACCTAACCGAGTTGGGTTGTTTATAGATTTGAAGTAGATAATGTACAAAGCACTTTCCATGAGGTAGGAGGACGCAGCCCACTCTCAGTAAATACTGTTGCTAATACTGTTTTCATTTTCAATTTTTCTTGCTGAATTGAAGCAAAACCTTTATAAAGACACTGCTATATTGAAACTTGCATGTTGGAAGTTATATATGAGAAATCACAACACCCCACACAAGCAGGGGGTCCCAGTTCAGACAAGCCTGGGACAGTAGCAGAGTGGTAGGAGCAGAGAATCCACGAAACTAGGCACTGGAGAAAAAGGCCACCAGAGTCTCCCTGAGGCACCCATGACGGTCTTTCTTTCATGAAGAAATGCTGCGGGTAATATCCGAACCCCAGTGAATACATGTGTTCTTCAAAAACCCTGAGCTAAAACCTTCTTCTGCACACGTGGCCATAGCTAACGGTCTGTCATGCGGGAGCTGCTTCTGACAGTAGTCACTCCATGGCATTCGTCAGAGGCAGGCCAGGGAAGAGACACCGACGTTGGGATTCTGGGATAGTGAGGCATACTTCTGTCAGAATGTCAGCGCCACCAATGCAGGCACAAGTCATTTTCAGTACTGGTCAAGTGAACGTACAAGGTCCCAAATGACTTTGAATTTAGAGTTTAAAGCTGTGTTAATTGCCATGGAAGATTAGCTTTTCTCTCCTCCAGGACAAAATGGTTCAATTAGTGAGATTTTACCGAGATCAGTTCATTAGTTCGTGTCAAACCTCAAAGGGAAGATCACCAGAATTTATTATTTTGCACTTTCTTTCCCTCCTTCTCTCTTTAACTCTCTCCATACCTTCATTTTAATTTTTTCTACAAGTTTTCTTGCTGTAGGCTCTCAGTTCTCAGGTCTGTGTGAAGAACCTGGTGCCATTTAAAGTGACTGGCCAGTGTCTTCAATCAAGAAATCACAACAGCGGCCAAAATCGATGGAGGAAATGATGAAAATAGCGGTAAGCAAATCCCTGCCAAGTACTTTCCTGAGGAGTGAGAGTTGTTCTCATCCTATACACAAAGGTATTGTGACAGGAGATGTTCATTTGTGCTTCCCTAAGAAAACAGGGGCTACAGGATGAATGACATTTGCCGTGGAAATACATGATGTCTCTCTCAGGTGAGTACCCGCAGGAGAATATGGACAATTTTGCACTCTGATGGGTTTAAATGGCCCCTTGCCTAAAAACCACAAGATTGGGAAAGAAAGAATACATAGAGCACGCTGCTCAAAGTGTGACCCACTGGCATCATAGAAGCATCGGCATCACTTAACTCTAACGTCACCTACATGTGCAGATCCTCAGGTCCCATGCTAGGCATCCAGGAAACGAAGTCTCTGAGGAATTTTTACGAGGCTTTTAAGGTGATTTTTTTACATGTGCTGAAGATTTAGACCTATATATGATGTGTCACTATGGCATAACTTACACCTTCCTCTGTTCACTGCACTAATCTGGATCAGTCACGGCCCTTAGCTTCCCTGTCTTTTATTCGGATAGGTCATTGAGATAGACCCCACTCAGCCATCTGATTATATGTAAGAGCTCATTTTGTCATTCTGGGTATCAGCAAAAATTTGGCTCACAGCAAAACCCCATCATTTTTAACTTCTGGGAAATTTCTGTTCATTTGTCAAGATGATAGTGATAGAAATAAGGGATTAAAAAGAAGAAAAACTTACATGAACTTTAAGTTGTTTCTGGGAAGCCTTTACTTCAGCTTGCAGTTTCTCAATGTACTAAAAGTGAGAAAAGTTTAAAACCAAATGCAAACTCTTCCTTTTACATATTCAAAGTATTCTACATCTGAATATGTATGTTATCCAATCTTACAAATGACAATATGATCTCAGCTAGATGTTTTGGAAATCATCATTGGAGAGATCATCTTCTCCCCATCCTATTTCTCTTCCATTCTGCGGAAGAGCCTGGGGCAAAGCTCACAAGTATATTAAGAACTAGGAAATGCTTGAGAAAAATGATGTTAGCATAACGCGCTAAAGTTAATGCTAACATATCTCCTCCCTCCCTCTCTCTCTCTCTCTCTCTCTCTCTCTCTCTCTCTCTCTCTCACACACACACACACACACATCCCCAAATATAAACATATCCATATGTTCCCAAAGCTGATACAAACCTTTTGGGCTGAATAACTAAATATATATCATGGTACATATAAAATATCCAGAGAGCTAGAGATTAATTCTTTCTTATAAAGTAACTGAATAAAAATATATGACAAATTTTTATGATCTACTTGTTTTACTACACAGAAATTATTTCCTGATTAGATTCAACTTTAAATTTAAAAAACATCTATGTAGTCAATATCATTTATAGGACAGAATATTTAAGGATGCACACAAAATTTTAAAAATATAAATAATAAATTTTATTCCAACATTCATTAGAATTACTTTTAGCAAATACAAATGTTAATATTTACTATTATGACCTCAAATACGAACTATCAGCATGACCAGAAATGGCTTTGTAGAACTGTCAATTCATACAAGGGTAGGTAACTTTTAAAGGAAACAGTATTCTTTTCCTCCAAAACATACCTGGTCTTTCATAAGGACTATTTTTTCATATGGTTCCCTACTGGCTTCCTTAAGATCTCCAGCTTCTAGCTTTTCTTCCAGCCAGTTACCTTGCTCAAGCAGTTTTGATTTTGATCTTTCAGAAGCTGAAAACTAAAGGTGTTTTCATATAAGGGCACTGTGATATTTTAAAAGCTCTTTTTAAATGATTAACCTATAAATGAATTCTTTTCCACGGATTAAATACGAAAATAACCTCTAAGACATTCTTCACAGATGATACAAGACAAAGAAAGAAGGAATAATGTTGATTTCTTTTACTTCTGGTATGGTCTTTCTGGGCACAAGGTGAGACCACATCATTAGAATGGACAGAGAAACTCTCAGTGCAAGGGTCACAGCACTCACCTCCACTGTGTTCTGAGGTGGCATTTTATTTGCACAGCTGAATCTGAAACCTGTCCTGAGATTCACACTGGTTCCTGAGATGTAGCTCTTGAGGAGGTCCTGCTGTCTACAAAGCATGGGAATTAATGTGCCCCTGAATATTCACTACTGAAGCAGCAGAGTTGTTGAGCAGAAGAGAAATGATGGAATTTAAGTTACAGTCTGACCAAAGGCACGTCTATGCAAACCACAACCAAAAACTCCCTTCTAGCAGCTTTGTTTTACTGTTTATAGATCCTGCTTGAGGAAAATGGTAGTTTAGTAGCCCCAGCTCTTGTGCTTCTCTTAAAGAAAGCATCCTGATCTGATTTTTCTTTCATTCAAACGACTTGCTGTGCTTTTTCTCTGCGGCTCAGCAGCACTTCTGAAAGAGTTCCTGGAAAGAGACCTGCAGTTCTGCATTCACTGGATCTCTATGTGTGTTCTTTGAAGCATAGATTAACTTTAAATACCTTTTTTGCATTATTCTTAATGCTACATACTTTCCCATATTAAAGCACAGCAATTTTTAAGACATTTACCAAATTAAACAATTTGCCATGGAAATCTATTAGACAAAAAAATCAACAAAAAGTATCAGAATTGACCCAAACTTCTAAAATTGTAATGTAATACAGGACAAGAAGGTATTAATAAAGAAAATATAAAAAGATTATTCTTACTTCTATAAAAAAGACAAATTTTTATAACAAACTAATTGGAGAATAACAATAAACAAATGGTCTTAATAATTATCTGTAGTATTCCACCCCCAAACAACAGAATACCTTCTTCTCACCAGCACATAGGACTTTCTCTCACACAGATCATATGCTAGCATGCATAAGCAAATGCAAAAAAAATCAAAATTATCCCAGGCATCTTATCAGATCATAGTGCAATGAAGCTAGAAATCTGTAGCAAAAGAAACCACATATATTATGCCAACACATGGAAATTAAATAACGCCCTCTTGAATAATCAATGAGCCACAGAAAAACATATCAAGGAAAAAAATGAGATAGTTCCTAGAATCAAATGATAATGCCAATACAACATGCCAGAATCTGTGGGACACAAAACAGTTGTGAAAAGGCAGTTTATAGCTGTGAGGGCCCACATCAGAAAAACAGAGCAAGTCCACATAAATAACCTAATTACATACCTCAAAAATAATAACAGTTGAGGGCCAGGGATATAGCTCACTGGCACAAGCGCCTGCCTGGTAAGCACAAGGTCTGGAGTTTGATTCCCGGTACTAAAAAAACACAACCAAACAAAAATAATAACAGTTGAAATCCAAAGCTAGTACAAAGAAGGAAATTATAAAGATAGAGCAGAAATCAATGAAATTGAAACTAAAAAATTACAAAAAATTGATGAACTGAAGAACTACTTATTTGAAAGGATAAACAACATGAACAAATCCCTAGCAATCTTACAAAAACAGAGACATACATCCATGCAATTAGAAGTGAGAATGATGAAACCACAATGGACACTGATGAAATCCAGAAGATTATGAGAAACTAATTTGAGAAACTGTATTCTAACAAATTAGAGAATTTAGAAGAAATGGGTAGGTAACTAGTTACATATACAAAATGAAACAAATATATATAAAGCTATAGATATAAAATAGATATAAAACTTGAATAATTCAATAACAAGAAACAAAGTTGAAGTAATTTAAAAATTATCAACTAAGAAAAGCCCAAGTCCCAATGGACTCACTGCGAAATTAGACAAGAACTTTAGGGAAGATTAAACGCAGATACACTTTAAACTGTTGAGTAAAACTGAAAGTGAAAGAAGTATTCCCAAAGTCATTCCTAAAACCCAGCATTATTCGATTCCAAAACTAGAGCAGGACCCAGTCAATAAAGAAAACCATAGATTAATCTCTAATGGAGACACAAAAGTCCTCAACAAGTTATGGGCAAATAGAATGCAATAAATCATTAAAAAGATCATACATCAGGACCAAGTAGGATTTATCTCAGGCATGCACGGATGGTTCAACATATGCAAGTCAACAAATGTAAAACATCACATGAACAGAAACAAGTAAAAGGAAAAGTATTTGGCAAAATACAACATGCATTATTTAAGATAAAAAAACTGAAGAAAATATGAAAAAACTGAAGAAAACCTCAATCTGATAAAAACAATTATGGAAACCAAAGGGCAATATCACATTAAATGGAGAGAAACTGACAGCTTTCCCTCTAAAATCAGGAACGAGTCAAGGATGTCTGCTATCTACTCCTATTCAATACAGTTCTTAAAACGTTAGCCATAGCAATCAAGCAATATAAAAAATATATATAGGAAAGGAAGAACTCAAACTATCATTATTTGCAGATGACATGATTCTCAATATAGAAGACCCAAAAATTCCATCAAAAGATTCCTAGAATTGGTAACCAATTTCACTAGCGTAGCAGGACACAAAGTCAATACACACTGTGAGGAGTCCTGTACTGTACACCCGGAAGCTACAACCAAGATAGTCAAACGCTCATACTTCCAAAATTGCATTAAAAAGTTTTAATGAAGTCCCAATCAGAATGCCAGTGGCATTTCTCTCAGAACTAGAGAAAACAATGTGACAGTTGATATGGAACCAGCAGAGACCTGCAATAGCGAAAGAAGTTCCAGGCAGCAAGAACAAAGCAAAAATCATCACAGTCTCAGATTTGAAGTTGTACTACACAGCTTCTGATAAAACAGCATGGTACTGGCAAAGTAGGTATGTGGATTAATGAACAGAATAGAGGATGCAGAAGCACCTCCAGGCACATTCAACTTCCCAATCTTTGACAAAGAGGTTAAAAAACTTGAGCTGAAGGAATGATAGACTCTTTAACAAATGATGCTGGGAAAACTGGCTATCCACTTAACAGAAAATTGAATTTATACTGATATCTTTCACCATGTACTAAGTTAAATAAAAATGGATCAAAGGTCCAAATGTTAAAAGAAAAACATTTAATCTGCTGTAAGATAAAATAGGTAAAACTCATGATATCATAGATATAGGCATGGATTTTCAGAACAGAACTTCAATTACACAAGGAAAATATAAAAAAATCAACAAATGGGATCATATCAAATTTAAAAACTTCTATACAGCAAAGAAAACAAACAACAGACTGAAGAGACAAGCTAAGGACAAGAATAATTGCCAGCTACACGGTGGTTGGAGAACTAATATCCAGAGTGTATAAAGAACTCAGAAAAATTAGAATTCTCAAATTAAAAGACCCAAACAAAAGTGGGCTACTGAAATAAGCAGACATGTCTCAGAAGAAGAAATACAAATGTTCAATGAAGACATAAAAAGTGTTCAACATCTCTGCCCACCAGAGAAATGCAAATGAAAACATCACTGAAATTCCCTCAGAGAAAGAACGGCTAGCATCAAGAAATCAAGTAATAACAAATGCCGGTGATGCTAGGAGGAAAAAAGAACTCATCTACATTGCTGGTGGGAATGTAAAGGAGCAGTACAATTATTTAAATCAGAATGGAGATTCCTCAAAAACTAAAAGCAGAAATTCCATTTGGCATAAGGTTCCCCTTCTAGGTGTCTTCCTGAAAGCATTGAAGGCATCGTATTAAAGTAATACGTGCACCCCCATGTTTACAGCAGTGCAATAGCAAATCCCGGAAGCTACCTATACATCCATCAATAGATGAACGGATTAAGAAAATATGGTATTTATATGCAAAAAGTATTACACTGCCATAAAGAAGGATAAACTTGAATAATTTCTAGGAAAATGGATGCATCTTGAGACAACAAGGTTAAGTCAGATGCACAAGTTTAAATACTGTATGGTTTATCTTATGTGAATAACCCAAGATACAAATAAAAAACAAAATAAAAGATGGAAAAATAAGAAATGGGGAAATAGATCTGCAAAGGGGAGGGAGACTAAGATCTGGAGGGAGGGGGGGTGGGGGGTAGTAAAAAAGAACATGTTACGTACACGTACCGACTCCCCACGAGGAATGTGATCATTAAATACTAAAAATGTATACCTGTAAAAAGTATGTTCAATACCATTGCTCACTAAGGAAGTGAGAATCAAATGAAAATGTGATTGTATTTCACACCTAGAATAATGGATGTAATTTTTTAAATTGGGAATAAAGAATTGCTGGTGTACAGGAACTCTGGTACCCAGCTCATATGAATATGCAATGTTGCAACCATTATGGAAAAAATTCGGTGGCTCATTAAAAAGTTAAACATAGAATAACCGTGTGATCCAATCAGTCTATTCCTAGATAGATACCAAAAAGAAATGAGAGTGTACTCCACACAGAAAGTCCACAAAGAAGGGTGATAGCAGCATTATTCACAGCAGCTAGCAGATGAAAAAGTACATCAACAGGTGAACGAATTGAGAAACTTTAAAATGATAGATGAGAGATGAGAGATAGATACATGATAGATAGACTAATATTCAGACATAAAAATGAAGTACTGATAGATGCCATAATCTGATTAAGCTCAGAAAAATTGTTAAATGAAATAAACCACATGCCAAAAGATATATATGATCTCAAATGCCTACCAGAAACCTCTGTAATCTCGTCCCTTGAATGTGCGTGAGATGTCTCAGAAATGATATATCCATATAAACGCCTCATAATTTTTCCTTCTTCCGTTTCCTTCTTTCAATAAATGGCACTTCCCATCTGTATGTCTTAAGTCACAAGGATGTTTAAGACTTCTCTTTCCTTCGTTATTTACCTAATTCACCACTGAGTATAACTATTAAAATTACTTCATTAAAGAACGTGGATTTTCATATTTGTTTATCTCCTGTCCTTGTCTTTTCTCCTACACAACCTGGGTGCATATATGCAGCAATTAACCTTGCAAAGTAGGTTGCTAGTGTCGTTCAGAAAACACTCAAAAACGAACTACGCCTTTTCAAACCTTCTAGAGTTCATGCTACAGAGAAGGGAGAGTCCTAATTTAAAAACAGAAGCTTCCTTCATGCTAAATGGTCTGCACAAAGACTTGGATGAGTACTACAAATCATGAGACTCTATGGAAATAAACAACAGAAAGACATTTAAAAAATTACCTGTCCTGCCTGTGAGATGGGGAGGAGCCTTTAATGTCTCAAGATACATTTAGTGCCCAGAACTTCCTTAGTTCATTTCAATTTTACAGTTAAAAAATGACAAGTTTTCATCCTGCTTCCACCCTAGACAAAGCAGACTTTTCCAATTATTCACATGTCTGACCTTAACTAGTTATTTCCAGCCACTACTGCATTTATGTACAACTCAAAATAGACCTCCCAGGGCCCATAATTGAGAAGCATTATGCGTTAGGCTGCTAGGGATTCTGTGAATACTGCACATCAATGGGGTGATAAAATCAAAAAGAGGAATTTATTCTCGTAGCTCTGGATGCCACAAGCCAGATCAAGGTGTTCACAGCGTTGGTTCCTCCCGAAGGCTTTGAGGAAGAACCTATTTCATTCCTCCCTCCTAGTTTGTGGTCCTTTGCTAGCAACCTTTGACATCTCTTGGCTTTTAGAACCAGCATCTGGTCTCTACTCTCTGCTTTCATATCCATGTGGCTTTCTTGTCTGTGCCTAAATGTCCACTTTTTTAAAGGATACCGGGCACTTCAGATGAGGAGCCCACCTTGCTCCAGTACAGGCTCATTCTAACTCAAAATGTCTATAATGACCCCAGCTCCCAATAAAGTTATATTCTCAGCTACTAGGAGTCAGAAAATCAACACATGAGTTTTAGAGGGACACAATGCAACCTTAAAACCACCAAATTATTTTGATGAAATACTTTAAATAATAAAGAGATATTTAATTTCTGAGTGAAAATAGAAATATTCAGTCAAATTGAAAAAGCAAGTCCAGGCAGAGATTCCTATGGTTCCTTCAATCTCCATAAAAGTTCCATTGGCCTTATGAATAGATAAAAACATTCCAGAGAAATAAAAAGACATGGGAAAGGTGAGGCAATTAATCATTGACTTGGATGTAAAGGTTAAAAAGCAGTAACATTAGGTTCTGGGAAACTAAAGTCAATATGATATTGGATGCACTGTAATTGAAAAGAAACAGAGCTACAATTGCCAGATGCAGTGAAGATGGCTCTTGATACACAAACTTGAGTGTAGAAGAAATATCACATTTTAACTTTCTGTAAATCCTATTTATTTCAACTCCAAGCCCCCACCTCTAGGCAGGCAATCTTAAGAGACAAGGTCTTTTGCTTTTTCTTATCCAGGAAAGTCACATTAATGAGTACCCAGCCAGCTATTTAAAACTGACCCCTATTTGATCTTGACATTTACAAGCAAAGGAAGTCTTTAGTTATGTAACAGGTCCACAGTCCACACATCCAGCCTGCAACAACAATAACAACAGAAGATTTGTCATCATGCCTGACTCTACTCAAAACAACTGATCTCTTCACCAGTGAATTTTTTCCCCTTTTACAGTATTCTCCAATTCATGACCAACAATCTAGTCCAAGGGTGAAGATTAACATCTGATTAGATAAAAGGTTGTTGATGTTTTTTTTAATTACAGAGGGGAACTGCTATTATAAAATCAAGCAGAACTCTGAACAAATGGTTAATGAAGTTCTCGATAACTAGGTTTCATAGTCACAAGAAAACCCATTCCAGATCAGAGAGACTGCTTGTGATTTTATGGCATTAAAGTAGATTTCAAAATAGGTCAGAAAACAAAAACTCATTCACATAACCTCATGATTTCAGATTGGCATATCAAGCATAATTTCTGAGCATTTGCAGAAATGAATACTCCTACCAAGGGCACATTACTTATTTCAAATAAACTTGACATCAAGGGATCCACTGTTGCATTTAAACAATAAATAAGAACCGGAACATTTTGGGGACAATCTCAGTATGTACCAAGTCACTTTTAACCACTCAAAAGATATTCAGTATCCAAACATTTTCTAGAAATCAATGTTGCTTCTACTTTTTACTCTTAAAGAAAATATAGATCTAACACTAAGATACGCTAAGAGGAAAATAACTAGAAATTTGTAGGGTTGTAGACATAAAATGATTAATATTTTATTGGTTACTATAGTCTATCATAACATTCTAGTTTTGTGGGTTTCTATTTGTCTATTTCTAGTCTAAACTGTATAACAATGCATACAGATATGCCCAGAAAATTCAGTATAAATAGTCAAATTGTTACAACTCATGAGAGAAAGCAAACTGTCAGAATTCTCCCTTTTCTGCTGAGATCTATTTCTTTCATCCTGCTACTTGCACTGTGCCTCATTGCTTATGGTACACTCGTGTTACCTTCTGGCCAAAGGAGTCCAAAGAGAAAAGTCCCTTTTTTTCATTGATTCTGATCAATCTTATGTTATTCTTCTTTGCATCATCTAACAACTGTTGGATTGATTTGTCATTGTCCCTTTTATTTTTAAGAAATCTTTCTTTTTATGATCCTCAACTACAATTTTGTCTCCTGCATCTGATATGCTGTCCTTACAGTGGCTCATTCTGCTTCATATACTTTTCATGAAGTTTTGAAACTCCTGGATATCTGTTTGAATCTGTTTCATGAATTTCACTTCTTTCCTATACTGAGAGTTCATGGTCTCCAACATTTCCCTAAGCTCCTCTGTTTTTTAATGTGTATGTGCTCTAGAGTCACCAACCTTATCTTTCATTATGGTCACTATCCTGTAGTTATCTCAGAAATTATTTCTGATTTGATATTTTCTAGAATCTCATTCACCTACTTTTTTATTTCCACTGTTACCACTTCAGAGAGTCCAGGTGGATGTCTTTCAGTTTGTTTCACATCACTGTCTCCTAGGTTTGCCTTTGTTGAGCTAGAAGTCTGGGGTTGCATATTATTTAACTGTCTTCTCATTTTCAGTTTCTTTTAAGTTTAATTCCTGGGTTGATGCTTGTAAATTACTTATGGCAAGTAGCTTTATAGCTAGTATTGAGAACTCTTAAGAATTGGCTACTTCTCAGAGATGTCTTCCAAGTATAGCAGGCTTTTCGGTTTTGAGTCTGTTGCAAGATCCTACCCCTTAAAAAAAAAGATCCTACCCCTTCAATTTATTGGGGATGAGAAATTCCTTTCTATTTGGCCTAGACCATGGTTCTTTGGCACATGTATATAGTATTGTTTATGATCTTTGGGCAATCTGAGTGCTCACATACCAGGAAGAACAACTGAATAGAACAATTAAGCCACATTGACTAAAGTAGTGCAATCAGCAATAACAATCACATCAAACATAGCCTAGAAAATGACAAACTGTGGTAACCATTAATTGGCCAACTTTAACCATATGAACTATATTTGTGGTTATATAACAAAATCCAAAACAAACTAGAAAATTGTGTACAATAAATATGCCCTCAGTATGATTATTTTTACCTTCAAGGGAAAAAATTTAAAAGGGCTTAGGGGGAAAATATAGAGAAATAGAGGAAGAGATTAGAAACAAGGCTGGAGGACAAATAAGATTATGTGAACTTTGGGAAATTTGTGAATAACATAGAAGGGAAAAAGGGAAGGAAGATATAAAAACAGAAATGGACAGAACAGCAACAACAAAACTAGCAACAGTGTGTTCACACTAAAACAATAACAAACAGTTAACAAAAATCAAAAGAAAAAAATGTCCACTTCAGGAAGTATCTTTGCTGTCACTGATAGTTGACAGACAAAGCCCAGCTCTGTGTTGATTAATCATCAAAAGCCAGCCATACATTTACAGCAGGGTAGTGGATAATCTCAGAAGCCCACACCTTTCATTCCATGGAAGTTTAGGCTGGTTTCTGGCTGTGAGGCTGAAACCCAATTTGTTCAGTTTGAAACACTCCATGTGCCTCCTGCTGGCTTGATCTTCGTTCTCTGCTAGTTTGAACTCAGCTTCTCGATCTCCTGCCAATTTAAACTCAGTTCTGCTTCACCTGACACTGGAAGCTGCCAGATGGAGCCAGCCCACATTGGCTCTCAGTTCCAAGTTCAATTAGACAGTTCGAGCTAATCACCCTCCTCTGGGGAACATCTGAAGACAATGTATTAGTGACTGAAGTCTGCTGGATCTACTACTCCATGTATTTCAATATTTATTTGTTTACGCTCTGTCCTCCTGTTAGAATGTCAGTTGTATATGTCAGGGATCCTGACAGCCTTGTTCACTGCTGTATTCTCAGTTCTTATCATAAAAAATCCCACCAAAACAAAATAAAAAAGCAAAGCCTGGTTTGGTCTTGACTTTGAACAGCCTGTAGAACCACTAGCGCCCCAAACCAGGTTCTTGCAAGAAGTCAGAGTGAGCCAAAGGATAAGACATCAGCAGCATCTTTTCCAGAACTGAATTGTACCTTTATTTACCTTTTTATTCTCCTCTAGGAGTTCCCTTAACTTTCTTGGTCATTCTAACAACTTATACATGATGTTTTCTTTCTCCAAATAAAGATCACAGATAACTTGTCCCCACCTCTTACACTGCACAGGACTCTGGCAGGGAGGAGTATCCTAGACTTCAGCTCATGTCACTGACTGCTAACTTAAACCTGGCTTTCTGTTTGCTGAGATTTCCTCTGCAAATTTCAGCACAGGGTTCCCAGAACAATATATTTTGGGTCATACGTCCTACATTTTTCTATATTAGTAAGGCACCTCGTTGCTAATATATCTTCTGGAACATTATCATTATGACAGGCATTTGCAGAATCGAGAAAATACATGAAGAAAACATTTCAATTGCCTAAGTCTAAAATGCTAAAACAAATATATCCCGTAAGTTTTGCTTTATATATGAAGTGCCCCAGGAACATTGATATCTTTCCAGGCACAGAACTGATGACTGAGGTCCAACCAACCATACTTGCTGAATGCCACACAGTTATAGGCCAGCAAAAAAACAAACAGATTAGAAATTCAGGGATAAACAAGCACATCTATGGTCAGCTGCTATGGGGGGGGGTTGAGTGTGGCAAGATCATTCAGCAGAGAAAAGAACCATTTTGTCAAGTGGTGTTAGGAACACTGGATCACTCTATCTAAAAGACTATCGCATTGCTAGGTAGGACAAAGCACAGGTCAATGACATGATCATGGGATGGGATGAAAGAAGCCGAGATTGCTATTTGCCCACCAAATAATCTGTCTGCATTTCTTAATAAAAGAATCCCCATACTTGTGGAGATGACAGTGTACCTGTCTAAATACACCACCTATGTTTCTCAGCTCTTGTGCAAATAGAAGTGGTCAGTAATGTACAGCAATTCAGCTGAGTGTTATGGTTTATATCTAGCTCCCCCCCCCACAAACCTCATGAGGTCATGGCTCTCGCATTTGGGAGGTGACCAGGTTACAGGAGTGTGATACTGTCATATTAATCAGTGGGTCAGGCCCCTGGTGGATTTACAGCTAAATGTGATGCTGGGAGGTAAAGTCTGGTCAGAGAAGGTGGGTCACTGGGGCATGGCCTGGAAGGGTCTCTTTACCTCCTTCCTTGACCTCTCTCTCTGTGCTTCTCTCTACCATGCCAGGAGCTGTCTCTCATCTGCTGTGTGCTTCTGTAATGCCACCTTGCCTTGGAGCCAGCCAATTACTGACTGAACCCTCTACTAACTGTGAGTGAAAATAAAACTTTGTTCATCATAGTTGTGGGATCCAGGTGTTGTGTCTGAGCAGTGAGGAAGTAACTAAGCACTGGGGCTTTCAGAGAAGCCTTTAAAAGGGGCTGCTTGGCTGGCAGTTGCCTATCCCTGTTTTGTAGGTTCCTCTTCTGTCCCTGTGCTACCTGCAATGTAAAAAGATGACTACAGCTACAGAGACCTCTTGGGCCTGTAGGAAGAAAATCATGTTTGTGAATGTGAAACAGACAAAGCTAGGTCTCTGAGGACTGTGGAATTATCACTCTTCCTGGGATGCCTAGATCCAGACTTAGCAGATATTGAACATCTACCTCATTCTGACCATTCTTATCTAGGTTGTCTACTTTGTGTGCCTAAACCTAATCCTAATTCCATCACTCTGTACTGCCAGGGACAAGGAAGGTTGTCCTGAAAGTCTGGGTTAGTGTCTCAGGCATGCTTGCAGTAGATGGGGTCATTTTAGAAACGCAACAGAACTCTAGAAGTCAGGCTATGAATCTAGCTAATAAACCCTCCAGGTTCCAGTTTGGGGACCAAGATAAATTGTTCTTATTCAGTGTAGGAGGCAAATTTTTACCATTTCCTATTTAGAAAAAAAAAGTACAGCTTGCTGCCAATATTCATTTGATTTTACATAGACATGCTCTTTGAGGGTGAAGCAAATCTGATTTTCAATGTGAAAACAAAAATATAAAAAACTATTTCTAAACACAACTTGTCTCTAATCCTAATGTAAGAGAAATGTATAGGAAAACCAGAATTTTTGTTTTTTGTGTGGTAAATTTTTGTGTGTTTTTTTGTGTGGTAAAGTTTTTGTGTGGTAAATTTCAAAGTGATCAAGAATTAGAAGGGTCAGGCCTGGTTAGTACTTGGATGGGAGATCAAGAATTACTATATTTTGTAAATGGAAATATCGCTACTAAAACAGAATACTATAAATAGAGTGTATCTTTTGTATCTGCAGATTATATTGACGTAGTACAGTGCAAAAATAATAATATCAGCGAGATATTTCATGGCAAACTTTGGAGTAAAGTTAGGACTCAGATCTGCGCGTTCTCAGGGTGAACAGTGCAATTGCATCACTGCTGAGTATCACTCTGGCAAATAGGAAGTTGGTTAAAAGTTTTTTTGGCCTATGACTGCATAGGATTAACTACAGAGACCTTGAATTTTAAAAATATTTGGGTTGTAATATGAAATTCATCATTTACTAACTGTATGAGCATAGGCAAATGACCATGTTTTTGAGTTTCATTGTTTGCAATTGTAAATGGAGAATATAATAGTGTCCCTTATTGAGGTTATTATGTGGATCAAATGCTTCTAATCACAGTACCTGGAACACTATAGGTGCTTAGTAAATCTCAGATCTTCCACTTACGCTCTACCATGTACAACGCATTGCAGAGGTCTGGTCCTAGGCATGCATTCCTGTAGGACTTGAGCTTACACACCCCCTTTTCTTTCTGCTTTGTCTTCATTATCACATCTGCTAGTCCTTAAGGTAAAAGAGAACCTTAGGTTGGGGATTCCAGGGGAAAAGAGAAAAAAATGTTTCTTTGCATAGAGATGGTCAGATAAGCTACTGAATAAGGATGCAGGAATGCCGTTACTAGTTTTGAGACTTAGGAAATATCTCTCTTATCAGGTAAAGGAAAACTTATGTGCAAATAGGATATAAGTTTGTACTAACAAGGACAAAAACTGTTCATACGTGCTTTTTCCAAGAATTAGAAATAAAATTACCATACTCTCCTCCACTGAAATTTCAGTCCATTTGGAGTATCACCAGCAAACCTGTCTTCATGGATGCCTGTCTTTAGAATAATCAAGTTTAGGTCATCTGAGTCCCAGGACCAAGGGATACCTAGGGTATGTGGCAATTCCACACATCCCTACTTCTCATTCTGAATTAATTCTATGTTCTTCCCTAAGAGGGAAAGCACAGAGGAAGAGATTTAGCTAATGGCAAAATTTACCCTTTTGCCCCAGTGCAAAAGTTTGCCCTTGTTATTTCTTCTGATCGCCTACTTGATGTTAGCCCATGAGGCCAGCTCATCTGGCCAGTGCTCATCTGCGTGGCCAATATACATAATTTGCGTTACTTGTGAAGGTCAGCTACAATCCCAATCTCCTTGTAGCAATTCCTAAAGTATTGACATTTAAAAGAACCTTAACATGTATCACAGGCAAAAGTATTTCTTCACACACACACACACACACACACACACACACAGAAATCTTTTGTCTTTAGTAATAAGAAATTTGCCTTCTGCTAGCACTCAATGCATGGCTGGCAAGGAAGACAGTGGCACCCAGTGGACAAATGTTTGATTGTTTAAAATGTTTTATTCTGAAATATTTTCAAGAACATTCTTAAGAAAGGTCAGTTACTCCCCTATTCCCTATGGTTCTCTTACTCCATTTAAAAAAGCATCAGTCAATTTAAATTTTAAAAAATAGGCCAAATGGGGCTATTGCAGTCTGTATCTTTTCAAGGGTAAGACTAGACTAAAATATGGAGACAGCAAAAGTGTTAGGCTTAAGCTCTTTGAAAGTATTGTATTTGACCTGTTTCAACAGCAGCAAAGGAGACAGCCAAATCTAATAAAATGCTCAACTTAATTAAAAATGTAATATTGAAAATGCCTGTAATATTGAATATGGTGTTTTTATACACCATACCCTCCTTCTCCTCAAACTATTGCCAACTTCCAATTAAATTCACTGAGTTATGCATATCTGGCAACTTCAACAACTGCACTGCAGGACATCGACACAAACAGACCCTGCAACTTAATGCTATTGTGCAGTTCCTTTTGGAGTCATCAGAACCCCACGTTCACTCCATCTCTCCAGTGGTTCTGTTGTCCATGAGCTGCTTGCTAGAGAAGCCCTGGATTATATGTCTGTTCCCCAAACACCTATCCTGCGTGCTACTTATGCTAAGCACTAAGAAGCTGAGTGATATCCTTTTGCACTTTACATATTTAATCTGCTAAACACTGAAAAGGTTAAATACATGTAATTGTTTGGTTTATACAAAGGGATCATCCAGTTAAGAATGTAAAATATTAGAACTATTTGTATCACATAAAATATTTATAAAAAGGAAAGTACTTTTGTGAGTGAATGGAATCATACTGAAATGAGAAATCACGAGAAGCCATTGCGTTGTGTGCAGCAGGTATCTTAGTGCAGGGACACCCTTTTTATTTAGCCATTCAAAAATCCTTGGTTGGAGGCGCTGAAATTGTTGGTTTTTCTTTTCTTTTTTTGGTTTGAAATGTTACCTTATATTATTTTCTCTGTAATTCATAGTTTTGCCACAGGTTGAGGTTTATTTTCGAAAAAAAAAAACAGTAGATAAGCCAGGGCTACGGCACGCATTTAGGACAGAAACTCCCCAAAGGGCACCCTGTTTTCACTCACTCACGTGAGTCTCCTCCTGACTGCTTGCTTCAATCACAGTCAGTAAACATCTCAAGTAGGGCAGGTAGTTCTTTCAGTACTAGGGATTGAATACAGGTTCTTCACCCTGAACTGAACTATAGCCCCAGTGGTTTTTTTGTTTTGTTTTGTTTTGTTTTAGGTAGAGTCTCACTAAGTTGTCTAGGCTGGGCTCACACTTCCTTTCTGTAAGTTCATTTAAAAAAATGGAGGCCATATATTTGTGTCTCACTATATAACATATTAACAATCCTTCTTTTACTCATAACAAGTTCTACTTCCTCCAGTGGGAGTTTCTGCATAACTTTTTATAAAACTGATGTGGTGAGATTTTACTGTATAAAGATGACATTTTTATTATTTAAAAAACCTTGCAGAGTTATATTTTCAAATGTTTCTAAAATATATTCTTATCCAAATGTACTGGTCTGTGAAAAAGGAATAAATATTTTTAACAATCCAGCGTCTCTCCTTCTTTTTCCTCCGCTGGCTGTGATGAGAGTGAATGCTGGTGGTCCTCTGTCCTGGGGCGGGGAAGCACTAGCAATCTTAGTTCTCTGGGGCCGAAGCCCTCTGCCAGAGGAAAGGGCAATATTAGTAAATATTGTACTACATTATTTGCAAAGTAAATTGGGACACAGTCCCTCTCTTCTCTGAATTCTTAATACCCACAGCCAGTGCATCTGAAATGAGAGACCTGCTACACATGAAGAACACCTGCATGTTGTGTCCAGGTGACTAGCACAGGCCAACTCCGTGTATGACCTGCTTTGCTTCCATGAGTTTCAAAAATCCAAGACGGGAAGTTAATATTTGAGACACTGTCTTCCAAGTGAACTGTCCTCAAATCATGTTTTGTTTTACCTGCAGGCTTACCTGTTTATAAGGTCTATATGCCATACTTATTCAAGAAAACCATGTGCTTGAGGAAGGTTTGCCTACCTTATGGACTGTGGCAAATGAAAATCAAATAAAATATAAACGTGATAAAGTTTCAAAGGCTGAAAATTTCCATACCGATGGGAGTAAGTACTGAATGAAAAGCTGTGTGTATGCGCATGTGCATGTCCGTGTGCCTGTGCATGTCCAAGCGCATGCGTGGCCCAGTGGGGTAGAGGGTAGTGTGTGCGCTACACTTCCACTTGTTGCGCTGCGCCACCAAGCACATACATGTCCAGTTCCCATGACAGGTATTAACAATTTAGACAAAGCTTTAGCCTTTTCTTCTACTTCCTTCTGGCAAATGTTCACAAATTTGAATTGGGCCAAAGCAAATGATGTTTGTTCACTGTCTTTTCTTTAAAGGACTTTCTCTTTAAAGCAATAGTCAACTATTACCTTTGACAGTGATCACTTCCAGGCACATCTCAAACTGTTTCATGGACTAAGGACAGGCTAAATAAACTCACACAATACTTCTCTTTTTAACGCAGTAATAAAACAGCAAAATATAAAACCAATAATCTTAGAATTTACCAAGTTAGAATCTAAGGGAAAAGGAAAAAGAAAGGCTATTAATAGCTTTAGAAAGTGAGAATAAAAGGACTAGTGTCTGATTTGTTTGGAATTTGGTTAATCTGTAGCTTTTGTTCTTACCTGAAGAGGTTAGGTTCAAAATGTCACATAACTAATGGGAGATGTCACCTAAAGGCCTAGGGCTGAACGTTCACCTATCAGGAGGAAAAGGGTCATTTGAACTTAGAGTAGCTTTTGTTTCCTTTGATTTCACTTTTGTATCTCAAGTGTTATCAATGCAAAGGCACCACCTGTTTTAGAATGAGCTCATTCCTCTCCAGAAGGTGGCTGGTATGACTCAGATCAGCGGATGTGTAGACCTTGTCTCTCTAAATTCTTCTAAAGTTACCTTTTCGGAGCTACAAAATCGGAATAGGAATCGTTAGAGTCCATGAAGGCTTGATCCCTTCCTAACTATTTTTTGGCTAATCTGACAATTAAGAATTACAGACTAATAGGAAAACTAAAAGGAATATTTTGTATGTGCCAGCATTATGCCCTCTCTATATTTCACCTAGGTGTGTCCTGCTCCCCAAGATGCTTCTGCTGTCTCAGCTGCCTCTGATTACCCCGGAAAGTATAAACAGCACTCCTCCACATGTTAAAGGTCTAACTGTTGCTTGCTTTTCCTGTTGGTTCCAATTTTACTTGTGTGCATTTCCTGGTGATACAATACAGCCATCTGGTGGTAAATGGAATGAGCCATAAAGATAAAGCATTCATTCAGTTCCTGCAATTCTCCTCTTCTATGCTGAACCCTGGGCTCTGCCCCTGGCTTCCGAAATGGGACTCTGTGGATGAGAGGAAAAGGAATATTGCAAAATTTCACAAAGAAGCTGACTCCTAAGTCAAGCTCTGCTCTTCAGCGTTGTATACTCACCTTTAAAAGTTTGCCTTGGGCTGGGGATACAGCTCAGTGGAATAAGCGCCTGCCTAGCAAAAATAAAAGTTTGCCTTTAGGGGATCAACACTGTGGACTGGGCTGGTGATACTAAGGTCAAAGTGGACCAATGACCCTCCCTATTCCAGGATGACTCTAATAATTTTAAGAGTGGGTCCAAATACTCTCAACAAGTTTCAAAAGCAAGTTTTTGTGTACTCGTAGTGAGAAATAAATACATGCTGTGAGACATTTTATGTGGGAAGGGGGCATTGTCAAGAGATCAAACTACTCCAAAAAAACTGAGACTGCCTAATAGACACTGCTATTTCCAGGGAGAATCTTCTCTTACCTGAAGTTACAAAACACTTGAAATGTTGCGTACACATACGTACAAATTCCCCAATATGGGCAGAGCTATTGCATATTGTGAACATATATCAACAAAAAGAAAAAGAAAGCATCTTTACAAACAGGCCCACACAATCAGCTAATCCATTTCCCTAGGACTTTTTATCCAAATACCCCAAATTTTCCATCCAAGAAAACCATCTCCTGTAAGACAGAAACATTTAAAAGCAAAACCAATTGAAATAGCTTTAACTGAAGAGACTGTTTTAAAATAACTCAGGACTGTTGTACAGATAAACTTAAGGAAATTGTTGTGTGCTATAGAATGGGAAAAGGCAGGAGTGAACTAAGGGGAATGCAGGCTGTCTATCCCAGCTGCAAGCCTGGCCTCATCCTGCCGAAGCTCTTCTTCCCCACTTGAGCACTCCCATCATAACCGAAAGCTACGCCCCCATCTCGGGCTAGTCTTCTGGCTTTTCTGACTCCCTTAAGAGCAAGTACTTTCCGAGAAGAGACAACCCAGTGCATTGAACAAACAAGTGAAAACTAAGTCCAGAACAATTTCAGAAACAAGTACAGCATGCAGTTAGAAGGTTTGGTGGCAGATGTGTGGTTTCACAAACTCAGAAGTGTTACATGTAGTGAGTCACTGTCCCCTTTTGCAGAATGCAATAACAAAAACAGAGAGAAAAGACTTACTTGATGCTGCTTCCAGGCATGCATTGACACATGCAATGTGTGCTGATGATAAAAATGAATACTCTCTCAGGGACTGAAGTATTGACAGATGAATACATTAGTTAGCAAGCTATTAAACGACATCAAAATGCTGCAGACTTAGGTGATATAGCAGTGTTTGGGGATTGAGCCTATATGTGCGCTTCCAAATGATAAATTTCAGCAATTTAATAATTCCTGTTTTTATCTGAAAAAATATTCTACCCAAATGTCAAGACAATAATCTAAATACATGTAGCTAGGATGATCAAAACAATAAGTAATATTTAAAATTGAGCAAACTCTTTGATTACTAGTAAAGACACTTGACTTTTATAAACGTGTTTGGGTTGATAGTTTACTAATTTTGAATAAATTTTACATGAAATTTTAAGAGTAGACTGTCTTTTAGTTAAAAGCTTTATCATTTGAAAATTTAAAGAAAGATTTAAATTTCCTCCTAATTTTACTTTTCTTGACTTCTCTGCCCTATCCCAGTACTTCCTCACTATCCCCTTCCTTGCTTTAAAGCTTCTATTTCTTTGTGCTAAAATCACCTTCCTCTTCTCCTTCAGCCATAAAAACTGTTTCTGTCCTTGAGAACCTGCTCAAGGTCTCTAACTGATCAAACTTCATGTGTCACACCTAGAAAGGCTTCTGTGTGCAGATGCCAGACAGAGCCTTGCTGAGCACTTAATAGGAACCCAATAATAACTGTTGATTGATTGGAGGCTCAGCAGTAAAGGAAGGTGGTTGCTCCAGAGTAGTTCTTCCTGCTGAGAGGCCAAAACGGTGACTTCTTTGAGCAATACTTTCCATATATCCACACTGATGGAGACAGTGTCCCAGGGAAGTCCTGCTGGCCACAGCCAGGGCCCAGTGGGTACAGCACCAGGCAAGGTGACGGCTGCAAAGGTGGTGTTGTTAGGGCTGTGTCAGGACTGAATGATAAGGGAAACAGGCAAATACCCGGACAGATGAAGCCTTCCCTCAATGTTAGTAACTCTATTAATCCCGTAAGAAGGATAATTTGATTTTAAATCCCTAGTTAAAAAAAAAAAAAAAAACCAAGACTACCCTCAGGGATGCTTTTGTGACAGCAAGTGATCAAAGAAAAGCAGCTGGAAATTCAGTCAAGTATGTAACTAAGAACAAAGCTACTGTGGCACATAGGTACCTGCACATTTGTTTAGAAGTATGGTCATGAAACAAAATTCACCTCTGTGGCAGAACATTCTGACATAGGTCAGTGTTGGAAAATTTAATGTCTCAAACATCTGAGACTCCCAACATGCCAGGCTCCCAGTGCAACCTTTGCTTAGAGGTGCAATGTCTTTCTGCCATTGAAAACATAGCTTAAACATCGCAACAGCAGTTTGCAATGGTCGAACTTCCTGTTTGGTGTCTCATCTCCTCACTGCTGCCCTCCATTGCTGCAGGCATCTGTGGACCTCCACTTTCTCACCCTTCCGTGGACTACGCATATTTTTTATGACAATTTAAGCCTCTTTCCCAGCTGCTTACCTTCTTCCATGCCCCAGTCTCTTCTACTGGGCAGATTTATGTCATTGCTTATCTTTAAGATCAGAATTCATTGCACAGTGAAAACTCCATTGCTCTCACATCCTTGTGTGTTTAGCTTCTGTGGTAGTTTCTCAGGCTTCTGTGATTTGGACTGTCTCAATAGCCACCCATAAAGATATTTAAATTTGAAATGTGAAGAGGGGGATATAGCTCAGTGGCACAGCGCCTGCCTGGCAAGTGTGAGGTCCTGAGTTCAATTCCTGGTATCAAAAAAGAAAAAGATCTAGGAGTGAAACGTGAAGAGACAGCAAGTATGGGCTATAGAAAGTGTCCACCCTTGAGCAGAAGGTGGCCATGGATGATGCCCGATAGGCATTAAGGAGACCCAGCTTGTTTTCTGGAAGGCCATGCTTCTCAGTGACAGCTGGGCTCTGGGCCAGCTACTTCCCTCGTCCAGATCTCAGCATTTTCATCCTTCAGTGAAGAGTGTGTTTCCTAGCAGGTAGCAGGTGACTGCTGCACAGGAGTGATTAAGCAAAGGGACTGTTTGCAAAGACAGTGTACTGGCATCAACAAAGGAGGGCAAGGTACCATGCGGGAGTGCAGGTGCCCTTTGCCTTACTTTGACCTGAACAGGTGGGGGGGAGGGGACCATCACAGGTAATCTAAAAAGAGAGTTTGAGGAAAGGAAAGCAGCCACTGACACCCATGTTTGGGTGGTGAAATAAGTACCCTGACCTCTCCCCTCTCACTTGCCTCCTGCCTGAGTCTCTCTTGGGCTGAACTCAAGAAGCAACAGTGGGCTGGGGATACAGCTCAGTGGCATAGGCGCCTACCTGGCAAGTGCAACGTACTGAGTTTGATCCCTAGTACCACACGCACACACACACAAAAGCAACAGCAAGGGAGCCTGAATGACGGGCAGAGATGCTAGCCTTCCTGGAAGAACACGAGAGGAAGGCGGAGCGCTGAAGTGGGGATGGGTGGGCTGGGCTTGGGCCACAGGACACGGGACAGGACACAAAGAAACTTCAGCCTGGAGGGTTTTAATTCTACTATTGATTTTCAAACACCAGCCAAGATAGCCCTGATGGTTTGTGATAACATTTTCACCAGTCAGCAATGAAAGGACAAAAGCAAGATTTAAAAAACCGTGCTGTAAAATTTTCATGAAGCCAAATGTTTTCCATTTAGAGGACAGTCCTTTATTCTGAGTATGATTGGTCTATCTTTGGGTAGGGGATATTTCCTTAACAATTGAGGATGGTGGTATATGAAAACTACCGTGTTTTAGTGTATTTTTGGAAAACATGAAAAATTGGCAAGAGAGCTAAGCCTGATTCTTGTCATAATTATTTTTTGGGTGTAAGTTCTTACTGGTTTATGAAATATAAATGTATAAAGTCCTCCCCTCTGTTAATTATGAAGTAAATGTTTTGTCAGGTGGCCTATCCAGAACTATGGCCCTCAAAGTCCCCCAAGCTTGCACAGGACACCTGTCTATCCAAGTTCCAGGATTCCACTTTTCTAGGAAACACACACACACACACTCTGTGATAGGTCAGCCTTTCATCTTGTGAAAAATTTACTTTTTCATTCTATATCATCAATGATAGAATAAAAAGCTATTGGAAAGGAATTGTTAGTGCAGATTTTAATTTATGGGATGACTGCTTTTATGGAAGTGGACATGACTGTGTGATATTTAATAACTTCGTAAATAGCTTTACATCATGGTCTACCCAGAACACTTAACATGCCAGCTCTTATTTCCATCCAGTCAAGGTAATTTAAGTCATTTTAATTCCAAAACACTCACTGAGGGCTCTTAGTTAGGCACTCTGCTAAGTAATGGGGAAGTAAAGAGTGACAAGACAGACATGATTAATACTCATCAGAATTCTTAGCTTAGAATTTCTTCCCAATACAAAACTTCTGCGATTTTATTTTATTTTATATTTGGCGCTCACTCCCAACATATTGCTCTGTGCCTTGGGACCTTGTTCTTGTCTCTGTGATGAGGATTCTGGAACACGTTAGGAGGTAATAAAAGGCTGTCACAGTCTGTTTTAAAATATTCCAGTTCCATTTCAAATAACATTACTTTATAGGTTTTCAGAGATCTTATACAAACAGTATCAGGAGGGACCTTGTAAACAATATGTATCTTCCATGGTTTACACTAAAGTTAACCAGCTGTGGCTGCCAGAAAACTGAATTTGAGTTCTTATTATGTTACCTCTCTTACAGGATTTGTTTGATGACCTAAAATAGCCCTCAATCACTTTGATTTAGAAACATCACAAACTCCTTTAAGTACTTGATAAAACCCGTGAATTCCCTTCTTATGGGCATAGACACACACACACACACACACACACACACACACACAGTAGACATATACAAGATTTTGTATATACTTTCAGGGTGTTTAAGTACCCTTTTCAGTCTCATCCATGTAAAGCAAATTAATATTTCATTATATAAAAGGAATATTATATTCCACCCACTTTCAGCTTTTGTTCTAAAATAAAATGTAAAATCTTGATGAATTAGAGTATTGATATTCTCATGACACCGCTATTATAAGTTATGCAGATGAATAAATGAATAATTCTTTGCTGCTAGAAAAATGCCCCAAGCTCAGAAGGTACATACTACTGTATCTTTCTTTCTGGACAATAAAACAAGTGGTGCACCTTCGCAGGGATGCCTGGGCTTAGAAATGAAACTTCACAACAACTGGTGTTTATCTAGCTTGCTGCCCACAAAAGAGGATTTTTCTAAAGAAAATGTATTTTCTTCCTGATAAAAAAGAAAAAGTAGACAAAGCAAGGTAATATCACTACCAGAAAATATTTTTAAATTTTTCAAAAAAAATAAAGGAGAGGAAAAGATAGGGAATTAATAAGTACAAAATTTCAATTTTACAAGATAGGAAAGCCCAGGAGACTGGCTACACAGCAATGAGAGTATACTTATTACTATAGAACTGTGCAACTTTTAAAAATTAATTGGGTAAATTTTATATGTCATTTGTCACAATTTAAGATTTAAAATACTACAAGTGAATAAAACAGATACATAATGAAATGAGAGAATTAGTCCATATTAAAATGAACTCAACTCTTCTTGACCAACTTAAAAGGAATATCATGAGAATAAAGTAGGAAAAGAGACAGAACATAATAAGAATTACAAAATAAAACAGATAAAAATAAGGTAATATTTCTAAAGAAATGATTTTGACTTCTTCCATTAAAAATATTGTTTGCTATTAAATAAGATTTTTAATTAAAAGGGGAATAAAATACTACAAATAACTTTCTCATATGTAAAGATGATACACTGAATACTTCAGGCTTGTGTGTGTGTGTTTGTGTGTTTAAGTGTATGCACACATGTGCATGACAGGATTATTTTCTCACATATCATATACAAGCTTAGATTTTGAATACTTGGGCGTATTGACTAAGAGGGCTTTCACTAGCTCACTGAATATTAATGTTTTAGGAAATACATGTAGAGGGAAGATTTTGAAGTCAGCTCATGGGTGAAGAGATGGAATTTTATTGTCCAAGATGTCTGTGGTTTTTCAAAGTTAATTTTGTTAAATAAATTATTGCTACAATATATAATCAACAGCTAACATTTTATTAAGAACAGTACTCAAAGAGATGGTAAGGTTTTTTTTTTCTGCCAGTGACCTTTAGATTCTAAATAAACCCAAGAAATTTAACTGCAATTTTAAGAATTTCCATACTCCAATTATGTTCCCAGAACTTAGAAGGAAACTCTTAGCTGAACTTGCTGTACCATGAGAATCATTTTCCCCTCCCAGCATGGCATTTGTACAGACGCACTTTGTACCAAGATCTGAAGGAGAAATATGTTATGCAGCCTTTCGTATCAGATAAAAGTCCAGCAACAATTTCCATAGTACATTCCAATATGATAAGGCGAGCAGAGGACAGATGAGAGGACTTCCTTTCGCTGTAAATTTCCACTTCTTTTAAGGGCTGCCAGTCAAATGTTTCTACAAGGGATGGCCAGAATATCACTGAAGGCAGAAGATAACCAACAATAGCACCTCAGGGAACCTCAGTTTTCTCATCTGTAAATAAGACGACACCTGAGTTGAACTCTAGGTTTGCCATTTCCCTTATCGTGCTGTTTTGACTGTGCAGGGTCTTTTCTTATTTGGAGAATTTCCCATCTTCCCAAAGGAGAAGCCAGGAACTCCTTCTCAAGCATCATTTGTAGCCAGCGTCAAGGCATATGGCTCAGGCTCCACCACCCAGACACTTTAGCACCGGCCTCCAGAGTGGATGAGAAGGATAAGAAAAAGATGCCAAGTAGAATGGACCCTGGCCAGAGGAACCGGGCATCCTGGTTTCAGAGACTGAAGCAGCGCAAGACTTGGAAGTGTGTCTCATGTTCAGGGAAAGGGCCACGGTCAATCATTATGTATAATCTAAGAGCAAACACATAGACACATGGTTGGTGAGAACAAGAGAAGTGTGGATGAGGGCCAAAGGAAAGTGGTATTTAGGGAATTTATTATTATTATTTATTTTTTAGGAACCTTGGGAAAAGCTATCATGTGAGCCTAAAGCTTATAGAGAAGGAATGAAAGATTTAAAAGAAAAATGTCTCCAAAATTTCCCCCACTACAATATTAAAATTAATAACTATCTTTCATTTTCTTACTATTGCCAAAAGTATTGCAGTATATTTCAAGAAAGTATAAAAAACCGTTTTTATAGTCTGTGTTTTGCTTTCTTTGAGCATAGCTGATAATATCACTTTTTTTCTATACATAGTGCCCAAAGAGAAGAAAATTGGTAGAGGAGGACAGTTCAGAGTTCTTAAACAATAAGATGATTGAAGGAGCGGCAGCAGGTGCCTTAGGCCAGAGCACACGCCCTGTACAGCTGAGGGTCTAATCAAATGTGACTCTGAGTACTTGAAATGTGCTTAGTTTGAACTGAAATGTGTTCTACGTACAAAATATGCACTGCATTTTGAAACTTAGTGCACTAAATGAGAATGTATGATATCTCCCTGACACATTTTTGTATTGATTCTGTGTTGAAATGGCAGTATTTGGCCTGTGTTGAGTTATATAAAATATTTAATTTCACTTGGGTATGTGTTTATTTTGCAATGCTAGAAATTAAGTTCATGGCCTCTCACATGCAAGACAAGTTCTCTACTACTGAGCTATATCCCCAGCCCTTTTTAAAACATTTATTTTGCGTCATGCCCAGGTGGCTGCTAGAAAATTTGAAATTACTTATATGGTTTGCTCTTGGATAGTGTTGTTATAGACAGTAATGCTGAGCATAGAATTAACCACGTAAGTGAAATAGACTTCAGGTCACATTTTCTGGCAGACTTAGATGAATATCCTCAAACTCATGAGCCAGTAAGTGAACAGCACATCTCTCAGAGCAAAAACACAAACAGGGCATTTTGGAAGTGCCATACAGTATTCTGTGAAAAGATCTAAGACCTTTCTGTTTTGCTAAAAGGATATGTAACAGTATTTTTCTGACATTTATGGTAATATGCTAAGTTTTTGCTTGATCCAGAGATTTGCTGTTTGAATTTTATTAAAATATTACTGAAAGATTTACTTCCTGTGCCTTCATTCTTCTGAAAATTATTTGGAAAATGACTTAAAGCATAAAGTAACAAAAGACTTTGCTGCAGTTGGTTAATGATGATGACTATTTTTCTACCATAGTAAAGATTAAGAATTTGGATTATTTAAAAGTTACCCTGCAGACACTAGGGTTTTTTGTTGTTTGTTTGTCTGTCTGTTAGCTTTTGAATCACAAACCAGTTCTGACTATTTGCACCACTGAAATCTCAGAATTCCGTAGTACTGAGCGATTGCAAAGAAAGCAATTATGGGAGACATTTTTCTAGATTTTTGATAACATGACCTTAATTTAAAAGGATGTTGGATAATTTAAGAGATGTGACAAGTATTTTCTAATTATTTGTTTTGACTATCACTGCTTGTTAAATGGAAGACAGGATACAGAATTTTCAGGCTAGGTTATCTTGTCATCTTTGTGTGTTGGCATATAACTTTGTTCAAGGAAAAAGTCAACTTTTTGAAGAAGCAAACTGATCATACCTTGGAGAAACCCTTCATTTCTCTGAACTTCACTAAGCATAAATAACATACCATATTAATTGAAATTATCAAACATTTTTCACAATACCCAACTGACTCTGACACCTGATCTAACAGAAATAGTCTCTCTAATGTCAAAGAGATCTGGGGCGCTTATTCCCAGCTCCTAGCTTTAATTTAATCAAACTCTCAAAATAAATTAAGTGATGTGATTCAGTCTGCTGAGGCTGAGGGTAGTCAGAGGTTGCCATCACCCCTGAGAGCCTGCATCCTGTGCTGTCCACTCCCGGGACTCCCCAACTCTCTCAGGCTCTCACTAAACATCCAGAGAGGGCCTCACAAAGTGCTGCTTACTCCTGTGACAGAGATTGGCTTGGACATGGATATTTATCCCAGGTCTTTGGGAGGATATCCTCTCTCAGGGAAGCTGTGGACATTTGGATTTTTCAGATCACAGCAATTGAAGTGGGCTCTTGGAGTCAGACTGTTTGAATAGGTGGTCCCCCACATACACCCCCCCAGTCTTGCTCTGATTTAAACCTTCAGCTTTCAGAAGATGTCATCAAATTTGATTTTATCCAAAATATTTATACACAGAAGCCTTTAATCTCTAAAAGGATATCTGTAACTTTGTCTCTTTTTCAGCTGACCATCCCTTCTCATACACACACAACTTTCTCAGTGTTCCCAAACCTGCCGGGAAAATCAAGTATGTCAGCACCTCCCAGTACAGAAGAGCATGCTTTCCCTAAATAGGGCCAGTTGTTTGGAACTTTTTGCCATTTGAAGGAATCAAGTGGAGAAAAATGCCATGGGCACCTCATGAAACAGTTTTACAAATACTCAGCTACTTCAGTGTATAAAGGTCCTTTGCTCCACTGACACCTCTCAGGGGAATTCTGCAAAACATCCTATCTGTAAACAATCTGTTCCAGTGCCACATGTTTTCTAAATTACTTTGCCTGTTGACATTAAAAAAAAAACAACACACATTTGCATGAAGGCAGGACTTTTTGTTTCTTATACATTTATTTTATCATAGAAATGAAAAGTGAAAGAGGTCATCTTGCCCAATTGTCTATGAAGGATCATTTTCTAAAGGACACTTCCTAGTTCTTAGGTCAACCTCATTTTAGACTTCTGGATCTCTTTTTAATAACCTCTATTTTCAAGTTAAATAGAATTTACTAGTCAAATATTAAACTTCTGAAGCTAATGTTTTCCTTTATTTTTAATCTGTAAAACATGACATCTTTCCTTAAGTTTAATTCGTTTTTTTAAGTCTAGCTTTTATATTACTGTACCTCTCTAAATATTTTTGAAAATTCTCCCAGGCATGTCACATGATCTTAATTCCCCAGGCCTTACAAATATTTGGGCTATGTGATTTCTTTCACCAACAAAATGAGAGAGGTGATGAGCATAACTTCCTGCTGAAACCCTCTCTGTGTCAGCCTGTGGCTTCCTTCCTGTGGCTGTCCCACCTTGGACATGCATACACAATGGAAGTGTCCCATCCAGCATTTCTGTTAGAACTCCTGGCTTAATACCACAGATAGATTTTTTGATAGAGAAACAACTTATTTGGAAAAATAAAATATTAAGCAAAAAAAAAAAAAAAACTTTTCAGTAGGATGAGGTCCCAATTATTGAAAAGTTTTTGTACATCTAAAGAAATCACCAGCAAAGTAAAAAGAAAACCCACAAATTGGGAAAAAATCCTAGCTGGCTGTCCCTCAGATAAAGGTCTTCTATCTAGAACATACAAAGAATTAAAAAAACATGTACCTGTCCAAATTCAAAGACCCAATCCAGAAATGGGCATCTGAGATGAAAACACAATTCTCAGACAAAGAAATACAAATGGCAAATAAATATATGAGAAAATGTTCCACATCCTTAGTCATTCGAGAAATGCAAATAAAAACAACATCGAGATTT